>VWYP01024117.1:300544-366683 GCA_013400435.1 Pycnonotus jocosus
TAAAATTTGTCTAAAGTCCTTCTGTTGTAATATTAACTAACACCAGCTGTATGTGCCTGAGGGATAGTTCAGGTACATGCTGCATGTTCTCAAGGTGGGAGCATATTTTTATATAAATATATTTTCATATAAATACACACACATACAGCAAGGCATGGAAGAAAGCCAGAAACCAGTTTGTAAATCACAACATGTGACAAGGTATTTCTGATTGAGGTGTACAATATTTGAGTAAAAATATTTGAATTAGCCATTTAATCCCTCACCAAGGAAAATTTTTTAGGAAAAAGAAAAAAAAGTCAACTTACTTTTGCTTCCTGAGGTATAAACGTCTGTACCTTAACTTGAGCACAAACCTTCAGGTGATGCAGCTGGAGGAGGTATGATGGTTTTGCTTTATCTTACAAATCACAGCTTTGACAACACAATGAATCTAGAAATTCCCCAAAAAAAAAAACTTCTGTACAAGAAAAACCTGCGGCCCTGAAACACCCCAGTGTGCAGGATGGGCTCACAGTTCTGGAAGAACACACTCAGGATTTCCCTTTTTTCTGCCCAGTGGTTTCTCCTCCTGCAAACTCTGAGCAGGTACAGGCAGTTGATCATTCTCCCACCTACATCCTGGTCTCCAAAAGACATCTTGATGGGTCATGCTAAAAACTGGAATTTGTTCCTTGCACAAGAGACCTGCACTGATTTGACTTTCCTTTCTAGACCTGTATTTTAAAATCAGTACACATGAGAAGCAGAGCTGTAGGGAGAGAAAAGAGTTTTTCATTTGGTTTCTTCACCAACCAGTGAGGATCAGAGCAGACAGAGCAGGAATGTTTCAAAAGCTACAAAGTATAAAAAAAAACCCCTGATGTTTACATTGGACTTTGTATCTCCACTCCTTCTCCAGTCTAAATAAGTGAAAAAAACCTCATTTTGTTTAAAATCAGGACAGAACAGTGAATGCAATATTTTATCATGATTTACATGTAACATGGTCTTTCAAAATGATTTCAGCATTCTTTTTTTCCCCTCACCAAAATAAAAACATCATGATGGGACTTCACCAGATAGATACTTATCCACTGCAGCTTAGAAATTAAGTAGTTGATTAATTATTTTTTTTTAGTGAGTTATTGTTCCCCAACATTTTCAACCAGCTTAAAGAATTAACACATTAGAACCTCACTGTTTTGCACTTCTGACTGGAAGATTGAGTGTGCACCATTTCCTGTGACCATTTTGGAACATTCAAGCTTTGAGAGTTGAGCCAGGATGATGCAGTTCAGCACGTTGGTTCACATCAGTGGGGTGCTACAATTCAGATGATTTCCTATCCTAGAAGTGAACTGTTCTTTAATGGAAAATGAGGTAGCACTGCCACTCTCTGCTGGAATGTGGACAGGTCCTGGCCTAATTTTAAATGGTGGCTTAACAAGATTCTACTGTCATCTGTACAAAATGTATAAAACACCAACCTTCCCCAGAATAAGGCCACGAATTTTGCCATTGGCAATAGGCAGTGAGAAACAGCAGGTAAAAAAAAAACAAACAAACAAACCAAAAACAAACAAAAAAAACCCCTCACTGAAATAATGGTGTGCTTTTGAGGCAAAAAACTGGGGGAAGAAGTATAAAGCCATTGTCCTCTCATCCCCCCTCTTTGTTTTCCAGTATATCTCTGCTTTCTGTATGAACCACTCTGGGGGGAGAAATTTCAGTCTATTTTCTTAGCTGGGAGTCTGAGCAAGTCCATGATCCATTTGAAGGTGGGGACAGCACTGTGAAACAGCAGAATGATGAGTTTCCCATGAGTCATGGTCATGAGAGTTTGATGTCCAGAGGCCCAGATTCGGTACCAGGGCCCATAAAAAGGATCTGAGATGGCTGGGCACAACATGTTGTTCAAATTCACTTCTGTAACCTGAGAAAGCAGCAAGAAATGTATCAATTTATATTGTTAATTTATCAATTAACAATATTTTTATCTTGCACTGATATTTAGAGAATTACCATAATAATCAAAAATGTTCTGGCTCAACACAAGTCAGGCAGCTTTCAGAAAAAAAAAAGCAGATCCAAATTCCATTGTATATTTAATAAATGGATTTATGCAGGTACATAACCAATCTAAGAAATATTTTACCAGTACTTGCAAGATACGAGACACAAATGCTCATTAGAACATGCAATTTGCATTTAAATCAAAAATTTGCATGCAAGAGGTTTTATCCATGTAGACCTGGACATTCAAACTACTCAGTGTTTTGACTCTGAATGTGTCTTTACTCTGAATGTACTTGCAGTCTCTCCATTTATTAACCTGGGTTTACTTACCAGTCCCAGGATCTGCAGGATGCTGAAATGATAGACAAACATGAACCCCGTGGATAAAAGAGCCCACCAGAAATTGCAGAGGGGTTCAGGGGTGTAAATACCTTGAAAAGAAAGGAACACATCAATGTTCAGTGCTCATCACACTCTCAGTGAATAATCCTCTCTCTTTTCTATCTGCATGTCAGGGCATCTGGCTTGAATGATAACCACATTGCCATTATAATAATTAATATTTGAGAGCTTTATTCTTACCTGAAGCATCCTGATCAGCTCCTTCCCTCCCTCTTTGTCCAACAGTGAAATGTACAATATGTTACCTCACTAAATTTATTTTTCACCAACATCAATGATTTTTACTTCATTCTTCCTTCTACCACAGAAGTAATAAAATGAAATAATGGTGTGCAATGAATCTTTTAAAAAATCAGGTTATTTATACTTAAACACCTGCTTCTGGCAGGGATTCTGATTTCAGCATGCACAGAAGTGATTTATGCAGCAGGTCCTGCACAGCCTATATCAGAGCACAGCTTAATTGGCATTTCCTCATTTTATGGTTGTTTAAGCACTATTAAAAAGGAACCTGCACCAATAATGCCAAGGAACAGAAAAGCTCTATCAGGTGCCCAATCCATTAATGGCAGGCTGTGCTTTTCAATGGAAGCTGCTGTGGAGATATTTTCAGATTATACACTACAAACAGTTTTATAATCAGTAGATATCACAGATACTGTAAAATACTTTTTCCCTTCAAATGAAGTCGCAAATACATTATTGCAATCTTTCTCTACCCTCTCAAAACCAGGTTTTACTGACAAACACAATGTTCCCTGATCTAGAATTCACCAAGGGAATCAGATTTAATAGAAGTGCTCATAGGTACAAGACTATTTTGGGAATTAAATATTCAAATTTCCTATGGTAAGAACCAAACCAGTTTATAGAGTTCTCTAGACTTTAACTAGCAGAAAATTGTCATCACTGTAAGACATGTGGAATAATATTACTTTCCTTATGACTTTAATAACTTCGCCTCAGGGCACGAAAGAAAGATGCACAATGTCCTGCTGTTGGGCTGCTGTAAGAGTTTCAGAGGATTATAAAAACACACTGGCAATTTTTATCTGCCTTTATCTGCTCTCTGATCCATTAGATATTATTAAATACTGGAACATGTATCCAGTGCTCAAAGGACACCTTAGAGCACAGAGTGCAATATTGATACTGGCCTTGGCCAGCCAGCACACTCTGTAATTACCAGGCAGTAATTAAAGACTTCAGCATGCACTGTGCAAGGCTACAGGGAACTGAAATAACTCCACATGCAGAGCAGCTCCCATAGCACCCACCAGACCACAGCTGCTGTGAAAATGCCTGTGCATGGCATCCTGTGGAGATAAATGCAAGTAATTCATACAGTTTAATGCTGCATCTCAGCTCAGCTTTAAGGTCTCTACAGCAATTCTCTTCCTCAAGCTCTGTGGCTCTTTCAAAATTACTGCACAGGGCAGCTTGTGAGATTTCTTATCCAGGGGGAGGGTGAAGGCCAGAAGAGTCTGAACAGCGAGGAAAACCAAAGGTAAAGGAGAAATCTGCAGGAATCACTTTGAGTTCTGCAGATAAAGGGGAAAAATCCCAGCAGTAATTCCTGGGATGCACTTGGCAAGTGAGAGCTGAGAGCTGGCATCCTACTTAGAAAATGGTACAGAATTCTTGACTAAGATAGCAATGATATTCATTAAACTCCATGGTCTGAAAACTTCAGGCAGGTGACACCACCCTGAATATGGTTTTTCATTTCAGAGAGAAGAAAAGGAGGAGAAATGAACCTTGGTGGCAGGGTGCAGGAGATCATGGCTCTATTTTTGGCTGCACCAACTTCAGGTGACCTGGTCAAGCTTTACAGAAACTCTTTGTGCTCCCTCCTCTGCTGTAAAGAAAACACTGCTTGACTTGCAAAATCTATTTATATTGTCCTTGCAGCTTTAGGTGCATGTTTAACCTAGATACAAAACACAACATGAAATTTAAATAAGGTATCAAAGGAGCTGGCTGAGCAGAGCTAAACCAAATTAGGTTTCTGTTGGCAGTTGCCTGTGTTATTTCAGAAGTATTTGACAAAGCCTGGTGAGAGTCTAAAGGGGTGAGCACCCAGGAAATCTAAAATACAGCCACCTCCATGTCCAGGTGACTTACAGGGCAGGTAATGTATAAATAATACAGCTATAAAATTTCACTCAGCTACTTCCTTGCTCTCTTGCAAAATTTAAAAATAAAAATACATCAGCAACTTTTGCTCTCTACAGATTTTTGGTCTTGCTTCATACTAAAAATATCCCTCCTTATTAGAGTTTGCAATCCTGAAAATCATGGTGTGATTTTCAGCAGCAGCACTACTTGGACATCAAAGGACAAAAAGGAAACACTGATCTCCACACAAAAACATTTTGGAGCACTCTAGATTCCACAGTGTGCTTTGGGAAACTAATTTTAAATTCATACCTGGGATATTTTCTGTACATTTCTCATTAGATAAACACCCACTATAGATTTTATTCCTCTCCAGCCCTGCTATTTAACAGATGGCTGTTTAATGGAGCAGTGGGGTCTATTTTCCATAGTACAGCCTGTTAAAAGAAAAACACAAACAGGAAAATTGAGAGCCAGCTGAGTGGTTGTTTGAAGGGCTGTGTTGGCTTTGGCAAAAGCTGCTTGCACAGGGATGAATTCCAATAGGTGGGAGCAGAGAATTTCACCATTTCTGAAGGATATGGGGCAGTTCTTACACATGAAGCACTTACAGAAATTTAGTCTGGCACTGATTCATTCTCAAAACCACTCAGCCCCAGCCAGCTGAGACCATTCCAAGCTGTGCCCCTCTAGGTGAGGCTGCATGTTTGCTGCTGTGTGAAACAGCATGGCAAGGCACACCTCAGTTTAAATTAAATTTCATTACTTCAGTAACATTGATATGGAGCTGGGGGTTCTTCATCTGCTTCTGTAACAAGATTTTGTTGACCTGGAATATGCCAAGTTGTTAATCTAGGAAATGGAAGCATGGCTTGAAAAAACCAAAGGTCAACAAAGAGAAGCCATTTTTTTAATGCTGCTCCCTCCCCACAATGTGCTAGTTCAAACTGTTATTTTTATTTCAAATTCTCAATACACAGGCTTCTGAAAGTTTGAACATAACTTAATAGAAAGCAATACTCCTTTAATATTTCTGTGAAAACATAATGCAGGAGAAAATTACTCCCCTGTCTGAATTAGAGAATTAGAATCTAAATATAGTACAAATTTTTAATTTAGCAGGGTTTAAAATAATCTCTTTAATGTCTTGCCTTCATTCCCACTACATTTGATAGAGCTTTATGAGTTTTCCAGTGCTGCACACTCTCTTTCATTTGTCTTACAATTACAAGTAGACCTGCTTAATCCAAAACTCAGAGTAATTATTACAATTCTCTCATTTTCAAGCTTCCAAAAATGTGAGGGCAAATTTCTTTTCCTTTTATTTCCCTTGTTCAGAGGGTTAATTCCAGTTGAGTGGCCTATTGAGCCAGCCTAGAGATAAAACTTCCTTTCCAGGGGAAAACAGGAAAAAAATGTTTTCAAGAGGATGATCCTGAAATCACAGAGGCACAACAGAGGCATTCTCCAAGAGAGAAAAGGAAAATAAAATCAACAGCTTCAACTGACTGTGACAATGCCACAGAGCTTCTCTTTTGGTGCCACTTTTGGAGACACTTGGATCAACAAAGGCCTTTAGGACTTGAGTCAGACACTGGCTTTTCATTGCTGTAAGAAGAAAATTCTGCTTCTATTCCCAGCAAACAACTCACTTATTTAGCAGCAGATCAGCTCTTAAGGCACAGCAGTCTGATGTATGAAAGTTGCCAGTGCAGCATGAGCAGCCTGCACCACTGTAATAAACAGCAGGAAAAGCAAGAAAAGAAATTATTACAGCCCTTGCTTACTGTCTCCAGTTTCGTTTCAAAGAGGAAACACTTCAGCAGGGAGTTGGATTTGTGTGCATGGCTGGTGCAATTCCTGATTAGGGTGCAGCTCTCTACAGCCTGAGCCTCAAATCCACTCTGCTTCAGGTTTTGAAAAATCCACCTTTGAGAAATCAAGGTCACCAGTAATACAGGCAGATTCCCAATAAAACAGAAGTAGTATATTTTTCCAAATACAATCCATTCCTTTCCAATTTCTTCCCCAAATTTCTACCCTTCAATTACTTCTCTCAATCAAAATCCACAAATTCACTAATGGAGATTTCTATTTACAATACTAAAATCAAGCTGCATGCTGAGCAATGTCAGCAATGAAAAAGCAATTTTCACAAGATACAGAACTCAGGACAAAGGCCTGTGAGATCCACCCAGAAGGTCCTTAAACAGAGGTGCTAGTGAAATGACAAAATTAACATTAACAAATAGTTTTTCCATCAGAAATTTTACCTTAGGTGACCTGTGGCAGGAGTGCATGGGTGTTTGGTTAATTACAGCCAGTCAGGTGATGAGGAGCCAAGTGCAAAAGGAATGGAGCAGTTCTTAGTTAACCAGCCCAGAGCAATCTCAGTTGTCAGGTTGAGCCAATCAAGCTCTTTTAGCAGTTTTACTGCCATCACATCAACATTAGATGGCAGCAAATACCTGCCCATGAATACAGGGCACCTTCAGAATGCTGAACCAGGGTGACAGCTGACCAACAGCAAACCCTTCAAACTGCAAAGCCAACCAAGACTTAAAAGAGCAACCTTCAAACCCCTCAAACTGCAAATCTGGGTCTTGTCAGTCCCAGGTCCTGAAGAACCCTGAGAGCCTCTATTTCAAAACAAGCAAAAAGCCAAACCAAACCACCAAACAATCAAACCTGAAAAGAACCAGCGTCATCCAAGGCCAAGCCTTTTAAAGCAAAGGACATATGAAGTGACCTCAGATGGGAATTCCAAGGCCTCCAAGGGATTTACTGACATCACAAGAGCTTTGTTTGTCACTGCCTGCAGTTCACTCCATGGCTGTTTATGTTTTCTGCCCCCTGCTCCTCACCTTCCTCCTGCAAAGATGATGAGTTTGTGTAACTCCTACAACTTTGTCATTATTTGCCAAAATTTTAGGATATTGAGAGTGGATTAAAATTAAACACGGCTGGCTATTTTCATGATAAAAGAAAGAAACAGAATCATCTCTTGAAGTGTGAGACTTCACTTTTCCTTGGAATCATTTTTCTTAATTTCACTCAGCAGGTCACAGTGAATCAGGTCACTGCAGCACAAAGGTTTCAGTGAAATAGGGGAAGGATTGGAAGTGACTGCTGGTATAAAACTCAATGGATTCAGCAGGATAGAGGAGGCTGACTCTATCCCATTGCCTCACATCACGTCCTTTAGGGCTTTCCTTAAAGGTTACTGAACACAGGGATCACAAAGGATCATATTTTATTTCCTGAGTGGAACAATCCAGCTCTGCTAGAAAATGCAGCTGGAAGAATTTCAGCACTAGAGGGGGGCAGAGCATCACACAGCTGAATGTACAGATCCCTTGGAGGATCCACAACCGGAAAAATCACTGGCCAGGGGAACAATTTAGGATTCCCAGACTCACTGAACTATTATGGCATGAGCAAATGCAAGACAGCAATCTTCTTAGAAGAGATAACAAGCAATCTATTAATCTATTTCAGTGATATGTGTTACTGCATTTCACTGGAGCTTCAGAATTTCTGGGATTTATCTAACTAGACAACTAATTTTTTTTTTTGTTTTTCGTTTTGAGTTCCAGTACTTCTCAAGAGACATCCAAAAATATATTAAAAATACATATAAAAATAAATATATTAAAACTACACCCCACCAACAACTGAGAATATTGCAAGATGGCAGAGATGCTGCTCAAGAAGAAAATACATATTGTGCAAATACATTCTAAATATCCCTTCAGGCAGACCAACATTTTTAAAATTTTTGTTTCAGTGCCTGACACAACTCACTACCTGGGTTAAAACTCCAACATTAGAACATCAGGATTACATCACACATTTATAAATTAAAAACAGAAAACTGTTTTTAAAAGGGTAAAAATAAAACAGTGGTATCCAGTAAGCAGATTTTCATTCCATAGGACCAGTTCCATCCATAAGGAATAAACTGCCCACCTACCTCCTTTCTGCAGCAGATAGATGGGCACAACATAGAGCATCACGTGCTGGATGTAATAAATCTCTGTTTCAAATGGCAGCTGTGGAATAAAGAAAATATTTGTAAGTATTTTTCATTGCTAACAACCAAGTTCCAAGGAACAATTCTCTTTCTGACCTATGGCAATGCCTTCAGTTCAGGACCCACCACTGTGGCTGGTGTGTTGGGAAGCAGGGAGTGGAGAGAAAAACCTTCCTTCTCTATGACTCTGCTGAGACACTGAAGTGTTGAAACAGCCTTGAAACCAAAACATTACGGAAATTTCTACATCAGCAGAAGAGAGGTTGAAAGAGAGTTTAATTTTCTTCCTAAACAGTAATCAAACAGCTGGTAAATAACACAGTGATCTTTTAAATTCAACCACAGTTATTATATTCTGTTTTGAGGATAGAAGACTCTAAAACCAACAACTGGATTATGCCAATCTTGGCATTGCCCCACTGGACAATGTCGGGGTCCTGATGGCAACCTCCAAGGTGGTGAGCCAGCTCCTGTGGGGACCAAGCTAAAACAACCTTCCTGTACAATCTGTTGGGTTATTTCATTCCAAGGATTCTGGATAAAACAAACACATGCAAGGCAACAGGATGCAAAAGCAAGAACTTAATGAAAAGGGAGAGGTTTCATAAATCTGAACCTATCCTGCTGTCCTTCAACACAGCAAAGTGAGACAATTAAATTTATTTGGGATGGGGCTAAAGCAGTGTTCCTAGCTGGAGGAAAAGCTACACCTCTCCCACTTCAGAAACAATTGCTCCTGATATAAACACCACAACATGAGGCACTCACTCCTGCCAAGGAGCATTCTCCATTTATCTGTGGTGTCAAAAGGGCTTCCACAGCCGTGGAGTTGTGAGGATCTGTTACACAAACACTGTGTGGGGACACTCCTGAGAACAGAGTAACAGTTGTTATGCTGCAGTCGTGGTGACAGTATTTTGTTGTGTGTAAAACAAAACATCTTTTTCCCCCTGTAAAAGATGGCTTGTTCTGAAGCCTGGCTGATTATGCAAGTGCATTTCCTGCTATAGAGCTGCAGAGTTGCTGCACAACCAAGCACTCGAGTTGTACAACCAGGCTACAATAAACAGAAAAAGCAAACTGTACTGAGCAACTAACTCACCTGCATCTTGTGCCTTGTCTATAAAGAGTTTTATCAATAAAAGACTCACTCAGCATAAGCACCTTTCACATGCAAGGAGAAACTGGAAATGAAGACAAGGGATCACCCATCAATCAAGGATTTAAAGAATCTCTTGGTGAAAACAAGTAACACTTCATGTTCTAACTTAAACCAGCTGCTGCCCAAAGAGAACAATGAGATCTTGCCATGCACTGAGCTCAGCTTTAGAAAAATCTCTTCAAGGCAGCAGTAGAGTGGAGCCCAGAAGTCAGATATTTTGAGTTCACCCCAAAAGAGTATGGCTATAATACAAATTTAGATTAAACCCTCAGACAGAGCAGTTGGTTTTCAGTGGGCTCACAGGTTAACTTTGCTCTGGTTTCTGACAGCAGCACTCCACTCTGTTAATTATTTATGCCCTGGCTCAAGCAGGGCACTGTGCAAGAGCACCTCCTCTGCCATTCCCTACAAAGACTGCAGAGTGTGGCAGAAAAGGAATAGCAGGAACTCAGCTCTCAGATTCTGCTCTTTCCTGTAGAACACAGCCTAAAAAAAACCCCAAATGTTGTGCTGTACCAGCCACCTTCTCAGACATTATCAGTAAATTACACACCCATACCATTCTAATGCACACAGCATGTATAAATGCCCAAATATTCACAAACCCTTTATCACCTCCCAGCCACCCAAGCACAATCTCTCAGCAGCCCCCAGTGGTGCTGTTGTTTTCCCTGGTGCCACTTTGGAGATGACAGTGTGCTACCACAGCCTGTTCCATCCTGCTGGGCAGGCAAGGGACTGCAGGGAATTATTTCTCTAAAAATCAACAACAGCACAGCAGCCGGTGATGGGAGGCACTCACAGTCCTGCTCAGAGTATGATTCTGCCCCTAACACAGATTTAGAATGTGAACCTCTCAGGCTAAATAGTTCTAAGAATAGAATGGAGCAGCTTCTGGAAACATCAAAACTGCACCATGTGAGCTGGCACCCATGTATGCAACACTTTTGGGACATGTCCTGTTTTTTTACTTTATCTATATCAACATTTTCAGGACATCAGCTTGCAAAAGAATCCCCACTTTTAAACCAGTGGAAAGACTTTTTGTTAAAATTTGATTAATGCAATATGAAAGCTCAAGCAAACCCAGTTACTTTCCAAACAGTTGGAGTCTTTGTGGCAGTTAAATTAATTTACATGCACAGCCAGGTTATCAGGATCTACACTGTGTGCCACAGAATATAAATACAGAATAAAAAAGAAATTTTTTTACTCCTGTTTATCCTCTTATGCCTTACTGGTTCCCTTTTGGGAACCTAACAAGCCAATTCCCTCAACATCTTCTTCTCCTTTAGAGAAGAACAACTCATAAAAGCACTGACTGGACAGAAAAAGAGTTTTATCTTTATCCAATGCCTACCCCAAAGCACAGAATTAAATTCCACCAGCACATGGCAAATAATGTAGCAGAAAACTGCAATATTTAGGTGCCAAACAAATACAAGTGGGTGCATCTGTTGTTTAAGTCTGTTAATTGTTGGCACCTCAAGCTCGTGCCAAGGCAGGAAAGTGTTTTCTTGGAAAGAACAGAACAGACTGACCTCACCTTTCAGGCTACATTTTTCTTAACACTATCCCAAGAGCCTGTTAAAGTCCAACAAGATTTTAAACTGCATTGTTTAGCACAGTTTGACTGAAAGGTTAAAATAACAGAAGGTAGAAACTTTCTATTGTAGTTTCAGTGAATATCTCAAGTCTCCATTTTCACTGGCAATACACTACCGTTTTTAAAGAATTTTGAAATTACTGAGATTCTAAAAAAGCAAAAAACAAACGAAAAATTACCAGATACATTACAAGAAAATGGAAACCATGAAATTATGCCAGAAGCTTCTACTTCAGCTCTTCAGAAACAATCCTTAGAAATACTTCATTCAACTCACACTCAAAATAGCTTTTTTTACCTTTAACTCTCAGTGGGTTTAAGAATCTCACTACGAACACCAACAGGCTCATTTTTTTGTCCAGGAGACTGAAGTTTTACAGCAGATTTGAAAACTTGCAGGGGAAAAAAAAAAAATCTGCTGTGGTAATCTTGAGGGAGAGGGAGTGAGAGCCAACAACAACATTTGGCATTTTCCAGGCCTGAGGAATCTTACATTTACACAGACTTTGAAAAGTCTGAAAGTGAATTTTGACCACAAGGTTAACCTGTGAAAGCCTCTTTCAAAGCCATCAAGTTTTCCCTCCATTAGGGGCTAGAATGGAACTAACAGCAATACATATATTATATAATATATAACAGGAATATCAATACAGCACTGCTGTTTTTACACACCGAGTTTAAACATCCAAAAATCCAAAATTGCCATTTTGGCTCCACTGTAGTGACCAGGAGTCTGCAGCCTGGTAAAATCAGCTTTAAAAGGCTCAGCAAAGCAAACATCTGCCATCTCTCCAAAGAGAATCTTTTAGGAATAAATAAAAAAAGGAGGAGGAAAACCACAGTGCACTCACCAGGCGTGTATTAACAACAGGAAACAGCAGTGCTAAGAGGGCCCCATTCAGCATGTGCATCTGCAACCTTGCAAAAGAGATGGGATGTTATTTTCACTGGTGGAAATAAAATATTTTCATGTATTTTATGCGGTGTCTCTTCAATAAAAGACAGCAAGACACTTAAAAAAATGGTTTGGGCTTGAATTTGAATGAAGTCACCATTAAATACAATAAAACTGGATAAAACCCTATCTTTAAATACACACTTAAAGAATTTCCTAAAGTAGGACTGCTTTCTGTAATGAGCTTTGGATTCCTAGAAAGCCTGGACTGCCCATAATCCTGTTCATGATGCAAGCTGCTAAATAGTTGGAATTCTGCTGTTCATTTGTCTTACAGGGCTTAAAATAGCATCTTTGATAAAGGGTTTTACTCCTCTTTAATGCTGGGCATGAACAGCTTCAAAGTAAGGCTTTAAGAATTTGAAAGAAGTTCCTTAAATAAAAGAATTACATTTATCAAAATGCAACAGCCAAGTCCTAAGCAAAGCACAAGGTAAGAAATTATATTATACATTGTAATTTGTATATTTCAGCCATCTTTTTCTGAACTACTGGATCACAGGAACAGAAAATCAGTATCAGAACTGTTTCAGTCTACTTTACATCAGACACAAAATAAAGAATAAACTGTCTCCCACCACTGTCTGTCAAACTCCCAGGAATTTAAAAGTAACTTGAGGAAGGAAAATTTTAAAACAGATTTTCAAGTATAATTTCTATGCTGTCAGTGTGTTAGAAAACAGATATATTCTGCAAAACAACAAATATTGTGGCCTCCACTCTACAACTGGCCTTTAGCAAAGATTTCCTGGACAGCAGACATACTTTTCACACCTTTACAAGGTGTCATTTTTCAATTCAACCAACTTGATATTTCCCTTAATATTTTGTAAATTAAGCAGTGATTAACTTCTAAAATACATTGTACAAGTAGACAGAAATACAGTAAAGAAGAGATATTACCTGAAGAGAATCATTGCAGTCCGACATGGGGGACAGGCGAGGAGAAAAATCTGAAATGTTAGAAACAAATTTAAATTAATGACAGTGACCTCTTTTAGAAGCCATTTTCTAAACCTTTCCTACTCTGTTCTGTATGTCACAAATCATTTCTTGCCAGAAGATGCATTTTACAGCAGAGCTGGAAAAGATGTAAAGTCTTTAACAAATCAAAAGGTCTCCCATTGCCTCCATATAAAAAGATTTGAGCAGTATGAGCAGCACTGAGGGTTCAGCTTCTGCAGTGCCTACAAAACCAAATTCTAGCCAGTTATTAATATAAAAAGGTCATTATAAAAGGTCTCTCAAGAATTACTGTATCACCAGCCTTCTACAGCAGCTCCCTCAATCATGGTGAGGTCCTTGCTGTGCTCAATATCAGCATTGACAACATCGCTGTCCTTCCCTTCACCAGTGCCAAGACCTCACACTGTAAATTTAAAAATTTCATATTAGCAGGTTTTGCTCTAGATATGAGGAGATTACCACATAAATGTTCAGTAATAAAATTCTTTTTTTTAATGTTGTCCACTGCTGCAAAGAAAAGACTCTGGTTTACTGTTCAGTATTTCAGCAAAATATGGATCACACTTTTTACTGCTGCTCCTAAAATAAAGTCACAATACCTTACTTCACTGACAACCTCTGTTAAAGGGGTTTTTCAGAAAATGAGCCTGACTTCCATTTTTTGTGACAGCAGAGAAATCATAACCAGAATTTTAATGGTAAAAGTTTAGGATCATGGAAGAGATCTTCAAATGCTTCAGCTTTAGCAGTTTAATATCAACCCTTTCTCTCTACATATGCAGATACTTGCCATGATAAACACATCCCAATCTCTTAAAGGGAAATTTTAAAGGACACACTTGTATCTGATGTTCAAAGATCTGTATAAAAGGTGTCATTGCTCAGCTCAGAGTATCAGCAGTCTTAAATACACAGTTCACAGCACACAAGCTCATAAGCCCCAAGACAAGTGTTCCCACACTGATCCCATAATCCCACTACTTTTCACTGTCACATTGGAAATCCAGCCCTTTGCCTTGCAGCAGGAACAGCTCTGTTCCATAAATCAAAGATCCTGAGTTAAATCAGCAGCAGGGCTCTGCAGAACTCCTGACTTTGGGGCTCTCAGAGTGCCCCAGCCCAGCTGGCACTGCAGAGCTCCAGCAGACACAGGCAGTGAGTGGTAAAGCACAGTGAAGGAGGTTCTCCCTTCCCAAGGCAGGGTAATTCAACTTTCAATTTAGAAAAACACCAGGAAACCACTTCAATAAGTTGAAAACAATCATTCTATCATTTATCAGAAAGCAATAATTTAACAACTCCATCATGCAGCTTTGAGTCAGCATTTTTTTTCTGTACAAACTATCAAATCAGCATAGAGCAACCATCCCTTCAAAGCCATCACTTGCCTTCTAAAAGGGAATTTAAATAAAAATAAAAACCATATCTGTGGTTTGACAAGTTCAGACTGCCAAATCTGGGGGAAAAAAAAGAAGAGATTCCAAAAGATGTTATGTTCTAATTGCTAAATAGGAGCAAGTTGAATGTATTTAATATTTTAGCATAAAATCCCTGCTGCCTCACTGTCAGACAGGTTCAGGGATTAATGTGTCCTCTGTTAATCTAGTGCTAAGGAGCCTCATGATTCAAAGCAACACTGCTGCCAGAGCATTAAGAAATATCATAATAAAAGTAGTTTCTGTGTTCCATAAACCAAACACAAGGAGCTGCCTGGCCCTGGTTCCAAGCCCCAGATTCTCAGTTCTACCCAGGGATGGAAGATGTGCAGCAGCTGAACAGATTCCATCCTCTACAATCCAATATATTGTAAATTACACAAGTTCATTGGGACATTCTAGGTCAGTCTCCCCTTCCACAGGCTTGGCTTGTTTACTCAGCAAACCCAGATTCACCTTCTTCCCTTTTAGAGTCTTAGGTGAAAGATTTCTGGATTTCTCAGAGTTCAGGATTAATTATTAACACACGACTCAGGTCTTTCTATGAGTGCATTGGCATTAGCTATCACACCTTAGGAATTAGTATTTCAGAGGTCACTGAAGTTACTTTTTCTTTTTCTCTGACTGCTATCAGCACCAGCCCTTCACTAGTAGTGGGTTACTTCATTATAAATTATAAATTCTTTAATTTATACCTCAGTAAAACTCATCATCTGTCACTGGGACAGTCAACACTGACAGCAGGGCAAGGAGACAGCAAACAAGGGCTTCTTAGACTGGAAATCATGAGATGAAAGATATCCCAGCCCCTGGAATCTCTAAGGCGTTCAGTGTGTCACCACTGTTGTTTTCATTCACCACCCCACTGAAATCCCAATGGCCTCAGGCAGCCACTCCTGAAACATCACTGTAAGCTACCAGCAAACAACCTACAGGGAATGGTGTGAAACTGCCAAATAGGAGAAACAAAATCCACCCTAAAAATATATTACAGCCAACAGCAATACATCATAACACTGGATGGAAACAATTATTAATAGCTCCGTTCTGGAAAAAAATCTAAACAGAAGAAGAAAAAACCCAAAAAGAGGCCTTTATCTCCCTAATACATTGCTCAAACTACATATGTCACGTTTTGAATGATATTTGCTTTAAATCTGTGATGATCTCATCAAAACAAACCAATATCTGGTTACCTAATCATTCATCTAGTGGCCTTTAGATGATAACACTCAGTGTAAATATTTGGGGTCAGGGAAAGCCAAGCATTTGCATCCACAGCTTCCAGTCATGCAGTTCCTACTCCTGCTTAGAGAGCGAGATATCCCTTCTCACCTCCTTACTTTTTATATTCTTTTCTCTCAAGAATATTGAGAATAAAGCAGAGAATTATCTAAGAAGGCATTACAGTCTGAAGCACATGAGTGTTTCCATATTCTAGCAACTTCAAAAACAAAGGCTTAACTAAGACCTTTAGACTCCAATTCCTGAACTGGAAAATTCACCAGCACCACAACGAGTTCCTGTGGCCCTGTCACCTGGACTAAAGCTTAGGATAAAGCATCACTGCCCAAATCTTGTTGAAATTAAAAAGGCTGGCCCATAATCTCTACAAACAAAGAAAATTGAATGTGCCTTAGGACACATTTGCTACCCTCTTTATACTAAATAAAAAATTAAGTCTTATTTCTGGCTAAGAAACCTTGCCTTGCCTCATACTAATATTTTTGTAAAAAAAAAAAACAAACAACAAACCAACTTATGTTCATAGACTTACATTTTGAAAAATGTATATGTATTTATAAGCAATTTTGTCTCTTTAATTTTAATTCAAGATTTTGAAGAGACAGAATATTTAAAAATATACACAATTTAACTGACTGTTCCAAGTATTACTAAGCATTTAGGAACCATGTATATAAATTAAAAGGAAAAAAAAAAAGGAGGAAGTAAGTAATTAATTAGATATATTTTGGGACATATTCCCAAATTACGCAGAGTTCAGTCAAGCCATGTTTATTATGTAAGTTCTGAAAACAGCTCATTGTTTCAAAAAACAGTAACCTCTTTTGCAGAGGACAGAAAAGATCCAGGTCTCTAAAGAAGCCAGAACTGGAAATAATGAACACAGAATTTAGTATTTACTGAGCTGTAGATGCACTTGGCACTCATTTTATCTATGCAGACATCAGACCGAGATGACTGGGTGAAACTTATATTTCCTTCCCCTTTATGTTTACTTTTCTTTGCCTAAAAAGATCACCAAAGCAATAACCCAGCAAAACAGATGTTTCCTACAAACACATTTTTCTTTATTCCAAAAAAATGTCAGCCCTTAACAGGCTGAAGTAGAATAATTCAGTGAAGAACTGGAAGAGAATTATAACAACTGACCAGCTGAGAATTTACCACTGAGAAATTATTTCTGCAAAACTCTTTCTAGAATAAAATAGAATTACAAAATTTTATTTTAACATTGGTGTTAAATCACCATTCTGGGAGAAGGCCTGGACATACTAAAGTCAAGTTCCAAATCTGCAACAGTTTACAAGAACTTCTCAACAAGCAGACTCTGGCTGCTGCTCAAAGTCTCCTTCAAAAAGCTTGTAAAGAAATCAATAGTGCTGCTTTAGCTCTTGAGGAAATCCTCCCTCTCACACTGCTCAATCAGAAACTTCAAAGATTTCCTTCACACAGCCAATCTCAATACCACAATTATGTCCCCTAAAATACTGGAAAGGATTCATGTCTTGAAAATATAACACCTGGTTCCAGGCTGCACAAACAAGCCCCATCCCACGGCTGGCAGAGAAACTGCACCAGTTTCCATTCACCTTTGTTACAAAATATATATAATTTTTTAAGACTTGAAGGATTTCTCTCTCAATCATGCTACAAGCATGACACTGGTGAAGAAACACCCTTCTTCCTCCAAAGGCTAAGCAAGAAGCCAAAACCCAGAACAGGAAATGAGTGCCATGGCTTCTAGGTAATTCAACCAGAAGACAGGATGGCAACAAATTCTTTCCACTTACAAAAAGATTCAAACACAGGTTGGCATGACAGGCAGAAATTGGACACCTGGCCAGAACAGACTCATTTCTAAAACTCATTAGCCATGATATTGCACAGTTTTGTCTGCCCAAATGCACACACATCTACCTTCCATTCTCCCTTAATCCCATTTCAGTCTTAGGTCTTTTAAGAGCAGGACTTTTGCTTTTATGCAGGGAAAACCTGAAGCACAATTTTCAGTTTCAAATATTTTTGGCTCAGAGCCCAGAGCCTTTGTTGCTGAGGTGAAACAGTCTCAGCTGAAGAAAATGCAAACAGAAATGCAGTGAAAGAAGAGACCTTTACCAACAGCTACTGTTGGCTTCCCTTTGAAGTGATCTTGGTTGCTGTAGCACATTTCATCTCTTCACCCCCTACTCTGTTCATTCTATTATTTAGACACAGCAGGATTGTGTACACACTACTGCAAGAACAGAACTGAAGGACAAATTACATTTTCATGTATTTCATCTTACAAATCTGTTGCCCTCAGCAAATTCACGCTAGAAAAACAATATTTTCAAGATTCCAACAGTGTATTGCTTGTCTGCTGGTGGAGGTCACTATCCATCTTTGGATCTAACTCTCTTTGTTCTGATAAAAGCCTTTGGTTTTGCCATTATTTTCTTTTTCTACATTAAGCCCAGGCCTATTTCTAATACATCTTTTTGAGGACAAAGCAGCATGACTTCTGCATTTTGCCAATGCATTTCACCTTCTCAATTTCCCAAATGCTGGAACACCATTTCTAGTGAGCAATTAGCACAGGATTATTTTAAAAACTTCACAATTAGTCAAAAAAGAGATTCAGAAATGGCAATGCCTGCCTAGAAATGGAATGTGGCTGTATTATTTCAATTATTTCTACGTAGTCCTTGCATATCTTCACTCCAATACTGACTGACAGATTTCACAACAATCCTTATCACTTCACAGGAAGGAAGTGTCCTGTGCTGTAAATTACTGAGCAAACACTACATCACAGCCTAGGAATTTACATAACCTACTAATTATCTCTGGAACTCCAAATTAATTGCTGTAAAGGTCTTGAATATTGCTGTAGCAGCTTGGTTCCCCCCCACTTGAAATAAAACCCATCTCCCTGAAACCACTGAACAACCAGAAAACATGTTTCCCTGCCTTTTAGGAAATGCTCTCCAGGTGTGAATCCAACAACTGGATAAGATCTGATTCAGCCCAGATCACCTCACATTCTGCAATGGGAGACCCAGAATGGCATTGATCTGATTTCCATCTCTTACTGATCTTGGACAGACATTGCTATCATGGCAATTTTTATGAAAGCCTTTTTGACGTTCTTTGATTAATTCTTGACCATGAATTTTTTAAGCTATTCAATGCTGAGGGTACAAAATCAGCAAAATAATATTTTTGGCATCTCTCACACTCCTTAAAAAGCTCAGCAAAACTGATAGTTAAGTACATGCACAGGACTAATAACAGACACAGCTCATAAGCTTCAGATAGCCCAGCTTAGTAACTCTTTGTCTATGTAGCTATTATTTTGCAATCTACACAAACTGCACATTATTACACATCAACAGCCATGCCACAAGTCATTAAAGGCTTATTGGGCTACATCAGTTTGTTCACCCCACACATGACAAACAGGTAACACCTGTTTCTTTACTATTCAGGCTCTAAAATTAGAAAAATAAACTGACATTATGTCCACAATGAGTAATTAGTCTCTCCAACACCTTCACAAAACACAATCACACCCCTAGAAGGCACTTGCTTGAAAAAAGCTGCACATAAATTATATAGCTGGTTTTGCATTAATCTTGTTTTCATTCGATTTGGTGCAAATTTTAGCACTGCTGTCAGTGCAAACAGCACCTTCTATTCTTGAAGCAAAGATCAGGCCAAGGCAAGTGATGAGAAAGCCTTAATTACTTACACTGTCAACCAGAGATCTGGACACTAGTTATACCTACAATTTCACCTTCTCATCTGACTTGGGTTTTTTTTGGATAGATTTCAATTCAACTGACTAAACAGCTAAGTTTTTAAACAATTGTACCAGTCTTGACATTTGTACTTTTCTAGGTACTTTTGGTCCACAAACCGACTATGGTGAAACAGAAAAAAAAAATACTGTTTTGCAAGTAGATCATAAAACAACTTCCAGGTGACCCTGCACAAGCCTTACCTGCATCATGGTGACCACGTGGCAGGGATTCAGGAGGTAAATGACAGTCCTGGTGGCAAACTTGAACCCCACCTCCAGCCCAAAGACGAGGCAGAGCAGCACCAGCAGCACGTTCTTGCCCAGGCTCTCCTGCTTAGCCTGGGGCTGCTGCAGCAGATTCTCCAGTTCCCGGGCGTGCTGCTGCCGGAGCTTCCACAGGGACACGAGGATCTCCACGGTGCCCACACTGAGGAAAACCAAACTCTCCAGCAAGCGCTGCTGGCCGGAGAGAAAGGCGGCGCATTCCGGCCCTCCATTGCCGGCGAAGCTGGGGTCCACCCCGCCATACATCCAGTCCAGGAGGTTGTGGAGGCTGTAGCGAGACATGGCGGGACGGTGCCTCTTCTCCAGGAACAGGCAGGAATCAAAGCCAAAATACTGCCGGGCTGACGAAGCACGAAACGCCAAGACTCTGTCGCTGCAGCCCTTCCTTGCCAGGCTCCGGGAGAAGAGGGCAGCTCCGCTCGGGGCACGGGCGGATCTTCGCTTCCCTTCGGCTGCCCGGAGGAGCCCCGCACGCAGCAGCCTGAGGGGAGGCAGAGGCCGCAGCTGCACGGAGCCTGCCAGCTGCACACCCCCAACACCGGCACCCCTCCTCTCCTCTCCTCTCCCGCCCGGCTCTGCCGCCCACCGCTCGCCCTTTGGTGCCCTCACCATCCCCCTCAGCCCGCCCCGCTGTCCCTCCGCAGCCCTCCCGGAGCATCCCCCGCATCCCCGCTGTACCTCGGCGGGCGGGCGGGTGTCAGGGAGCGGCAGGCCCGGCTCCCCCGGCCATGGCGCCGGCCCCGGCGAGGCACGGGAAGGAGGAAGCTCCGCTGCGCTCGGCGGCAGCGCGGGCACGGCTGAGACTCCGGGCCCGAGCGGGCGGGCCGCTCCCCGCGGCTAGCCCGGCCCTTGCCCGGCGCCGCAGCATCACCCCACCGACGTGCCTGACTCACGCCGAAAAATGGACGAGTCCCCCGAATTGGCTGCGCCCGGCCGCCCGCTCCTCCCTCCTTCACGGCTGCGCCCGCCTCCCTCCGCCTCCCTTCGCCGCCGCGGCCGCTGCTCCCTCGGCGGGGGCGCGCTCCCCGGCCGCGGCTCCCTCACGCCTGTTGCCGCTGATTTCACCCTGCTGCCCCCCTTCCTCCTCCTCCTCACGGCGGCTGCCCGCGGTTCGCCCCCTCGGTGCCACCGGCAGGGAGGGCGGCAAGGACTGGGCACAACTTTGCGCGCCCGCCAGCGCGGTCCTGTTGGCCGAGCCGATCGGCAGCGACATTAACTCGATAAACGAGTTTTTCAAGTGCCAAGGCAGCAGATAGAGCTGGGTGGGCCGAGGAAGGCACAAACCCGAGCGGAACTCCAGCTCAGCTCCGGTCTGGGCATGGGCAGGTGCCTGCAGCCAGGTGTGCCCAGTGTGGCACACAGGTGCCTGCAGCCAGGTGTGCCCAGTGTGGCACACAGGCTCCTGCAGCCAGGTGTGCCCAGTGTGGCACACAGGTGCCTGCAGCCAGGTGTGCCCAGTGTGGCACACAGGCTCCTGCAGCCAGGTGTGCCCAGTGTGGCACACAGGTGCCTGCAGCCAGGTGTGCCCAGTGTGGCACACAGGCTCCTGCAGCCAGGTGTGCCCAGTCCTTGCACTGAGCGCAGATCCCGCTTGTCTTTGTGTGCCTTTGATTCACTGCCATGTGTGCCCTGGGCAGCAAAGTCCGGGTTTGCTTCCTGGTTTGTAGCATTGTGAAGAGGTTGTATTGCAAATATGTAACTGTGTGTCTGAAAGGCAAAGATCTGTGGAGATCCAGGGAGAGTAGCAGCTTAAGGGGATATTTTCAAGGCAGTCAGAGCCATGGACATGCCCTGAGAGCCGTCTCCTACAGGTTTTATCTCACATTACCTGCACGCAGCACATCGCTCTCCCCATCCTGATCATTTCAGGGCTTTCGTTCTCCACAGGACAGCATTAGGACAGCACCACCACTGGCCAAACTGTCGAGCCTGATTAATTGAAAATAAAAGCTTAGTTCCACAAATAAGAAAAGACCAGTTAGATATCAATAGTGGCTCAAAGTGATTTCTATATAGATACATATATAGAAGAGCAGCAACACCTGGCTTTGACATCTACTTACTTAGGTCAACTAATTCCTGAAGTGTTTCTATAGTCTTAAGAAAATTCTTCTCATTTTATCCACTTTTCAGAGAGTAATCGAACCCTGGACCACTTGTGGGCCCACAAAGAACCATCCAAACTCTTTCTCTTGGAAGCTGAGCATCAACAGCACTTTTCTCAGTCTCTAATTGTTTGTTAGAGTTGATTTAAGCTGTGACTGGTATATGTAGGAGGTACACTCTAAATCTACATAGATATGCAGGCAGAAGAACGTGTGCTTTCTATTTTTGTTCTGTTTTGCTAGTTTATTGAGCACACTGGCATCCATGATGAATTACTGAAAACCTTTTTGGCTACAACTGAGTTGTCGGGTTTAAAACAAAGAATTAATTTCAGATCATGAGACACTGTCACTCCTGATGGACCTCAACCCGAGAGATTCAGAACACTGTGTCTTCCCTAAACTTCTGTGTGGGATTTGCCTTTGTTATTAATGCCACAGTGATATTTGGTGCTCAAAGCCAGGGGATTGCTATATTTAACATAATGTAAAACAAATGTAATGGCAGTCTCAGAAACAACACAAAAGGTGGAAAGAAGAACTATAACATGGTATAATCTCTGGTTAATTAAATTGTATGGAATTTGTACCATTTCATTCTATCATGGAATATTATGTGGCCAGGTCTATCACGTTATATTATTGTGTTATCACAGTGTATTTTTATGCCTTGTGATATTTGGGAAGGAGATGTTGGATACCTCAGCTTTACAGTGAGTGATCAAGCAGTGCCCATTTTTCACAAAGATTTCTGAGCCAAGCCTGGGTTCTGTTAGACCCTCCCATCATTTATCAGCATGCAGATATCAGTCACACACTTGAACATTTCTGTGAAAATAACCCCTGAAATGAGATGCTTTAAAATACCAAAAGGCCGCTCTTATAACTTCGTATTGGGTTTCCACGACAAGGTAGTTGAGGGGGCTACAGGGGTGGCATCTGTGAAGCTTCCCTGATGTCCAGCAGAGCCAAGACTGGCTGGCTCCAGGATGGAGCTGCTGCTGGACAAGGCTGTGCCCAGCACCAACAGAGACAACAGCTCTGGGATAACAGATTTCAGAGGGGGCAACAACCCCCGTGCAACTGCAGTGGAAGAAAGGAGTGAGAACGTGTGAGAGAAACAACTGCAGACACCAAGGTCGGTGAGGAAGGAGGAGCTGGAGCAGAGATTCCTCTGTAGCCGCGGTAAAGACCATGGTGAGCCGTGTCTTTAGTGTCTCTTAATAAGTTATTGAGGAAAAGTGAGACACTGGCATGTTTTCTGTGCAAGCTGCTGCATTTCACAAAGAGGAGGAGACTCGCACGGGACACAGGTCCTGTTTAAGTGCTTTGTTACAGGAGGTTTAACCATTTCAGCCTGGAAGGAGCCGCGAGCCCTCTGGTGGTTGGTCATCCCCTGAAATTCTCACCCAAAGCTCTATAACTAATACAATTAACCCCACACACACACTTTGCTTTCTGTAGCAGGACTAGTTCTGTTGGTTTATCCCTTAAGGATGACCTATGACCACTTTTCTACACATGGAAAATGAAATAGTAACAATTTACTATTAATCAAGCTGAGAGAGTTGGGACTGTTCAGTCTGGAGAAGAGAATCTACATAAAATCTGCCTTTCTTAAAACAAAACAAACAAACCCCAAACCAACAGGAAAGAAAGCATCAGTCAAGGAGACAAGTGCAATTTGGTGAACGTTTAGCAGAAAGTTTGTATTACCTGTAGGGCTGCAGACACTTCTTATGCATTAGTGCTGTACAAAATAGTTCAGATGTCCCCAGGTATTGGTATTTTGAGCTATTTCTTTTGTAGAGGTTGAAGTACATTGGGTTGCACACATGTGGACAGCACCCACATGAACTAATGTCACGGAGCAGGTGTGTGTGACCCTCTCAAGTGAGGCACCTACCACTGTGATGCTGCCTGGAGACCCTCTGAGTGTGCACCAGTGAACACTCCAGTGCCTCAACACCTGATTTTCCCCACCTGTGTCAAATTCCCCTCCTCTAGATGATTTTTTATGAAGGAAATCGGGCTAGACATCTCCAATCTCCAATTAACCTTTTGTTACAAAATTACTCACTGTTGTAACAGAGAACAAAAATTAACCTTGCACAGCAGGTGGCAGCCCTGGTCCTGCTTGGTTTGCACCTCGGAGGAAAAGAATCTTCCTGCTGTTAACCAGCTGTCCTTTCCTTTCTTGGAAGGAAATTTTTGAGTGATTTTTAGCAAAGAAGGCATTGGTTGCTGCCATACTACAAGGGCAGAGCGGTTCAAGGGAAGATAATTTGGAAATAAAATGCTCCTGAGTTTTCTCCTGAAGGGTGGGGTTATATTTCAATGCTGATCAATAATATTTAAAGGGAAAGCAGCCCTACTGCTGTTTATATCCTTGATAATGAGGAGATAAGCAAGGCTTCTCTTCTCAGGCCTGATAATACAGTTGGATGAAGAAATCAAAAATAATATCTAAAACTTGGTAAGAAACACAGTTGCTCAGGCTGCATATATGATATGGATATAATGAACCTTTTGTTACCCTGCCTATTTTTGCACTGCCTTCTCATTTTCTCAAGCTGCTACAAGTCTTTCATGTGGGGATGCTTCCATTGTATACCAATGAAGGAGTTAGTTTACCTAGGCAGCAGAGGCTAAAACTGAAACTCCCGAGCATCATCTTTCTCAAGTATCATTGTCTGGTAAGAAAATAGGTCTGTAAGTGATACTATTGATCTGAACAACATGAAACTGTTATCGGGGTGCCTGTCAGCTGTGTAATACTGATACCTGGGCTGGCCTGTGCAGCCAGATATCACAGCACATAATGGGGCTGGGGTGCTGGTGTCTGCTTTTGGGCAGTGTTGGACCCTGAGCACCAGAGCAGCAGGGGCAGAGAACACCCCAAAATGCAGCCATTCCCCTCCCCTCCGAATTTCAGAACTCTTCACAAGCATTTACTCATTCTGTAGCTACTACAACAACAACAATTACTTTTTGCAAACAATTTGCATATATGGTCATGTGAATTAATTAAATAACTGACTCCAATAATGAATTTGTAATAGAATACTGATAGAAACAAAAGCACAGTCATTAGAAGCATTGTGTAAATGAACTGTACCCCATTAATATTTCTTGCATACGTGACGTTAATTGCAAACCTGAGGAACAACATGTACAAGTAGGTAGCAGCCACTGATATGACAAATTGATTGTGCAAGTAGAATTCTCTTCTGTTTTGCTGCCAAAAGGGAAGTCAGTGTTACAAGTGCAAGCATTTAAAAGTCAGAATTTTGTTAACTTTACCACAGCATAGACTGACTTTCACCTGGACTCTTCATTACAAATGCTTTTGACTTTACGGATCTGAATTAAATCCTCCAGGAAACATTTTTAAGGTAAGAATTCAAATACATTTTGTATTTTGAGCTGCACTTGCCATCTTTGTATGGCATTTCTGTTTTTTTCATGGACAAATGTTTTGTGTACCACAAATATTATGAATGGAAACACACCAATTTAGACCCATAAGATTTTGGCAATGAAGTTACTATGCAAAGGAAATGTTGACCTGTTGACTGAAAAATGCTACTAAGGATGTAGAAATGTATTATGGTTGGAGATGCAATAAAGGGCTTTTTATTTTTCATATAAAAATAGAGAAACTTGTTGATTTTTGACAACTATTATAAACAGATTTGCAGGTAATTTTAAAGTCTGGTTTCCTGTATAAGACTAAGGGAGGAATGGAACTAGCTTGAACAAAAACATCAAAACCCAAAATAATTAATACATTTGGTAGCACCCCCTTCTCTTAAAATGCTGTCTTTTATTCACAGCCATCCCTTAGTTCACCCCACTGGAAATTCCTCCTTGGAATGCACTTACTTGGAGATATCAGTAAGCCTTTGTGCCATCAAATGTGCATGACTGACTGCTATGTTAGTTTTGTTTTCTTTTAAAACACAAGAGTCAGTTTAAAAAAGTGTGGAGTGAACAAAAGTGCATTACTCCCAACGCAGAATTCATGAGAGGGGTCCAATGTGCAAAAAGGGGGACACTAAAACTTCAGCCTGAGAGGAAACTCAGGTTACTTTTCTGGGAGAATGCCTGCTCCAAAATGGCCAAGTTTGTGTACAAATTTTGTTTTCTGTTGTTTTGATTCTAACTGTACAGTCTGTGAAGATAAACAGGACTGTATTTAGGAAACAGTTGATTTCATCAGCCCCTTCTCCTAATATAAATAAACAACCCTCAAGGCTCCAGCTATTGACTTATTACTTAGATTAGACGTGCTAAGATTGTGCAATCCCTTTGCTGATATCAGGAACTAGGTGAGAAGCTCTTCACTCTCTCCAAGCTTGCACTGAACCTTGGGTGAAAAACAGAGACCTTCGAGGCCTTGGCTTCAGCCTCTGCTCAAGGTCCCTTTCTCTTCTTCTGCCCTCTGTGATAAGGCTGAAAACCAGCGTCAGTACAGTGACTTCACTGTCTGGGGAGTGCTGTTACACTCATCACATCCCACAGAGATCTTCAGTGAGTGTTTCTTACTGGAAAGATACAAAGGAGTTGCAACACAAGAGAAAATGAAGATCTTTTTGGTCAGATTTGGTTTTGAGGATACCGCCACATTTTGTTATATAAAGATCATTTTAATTCTTGTTTAAAGACTCCTCTAAAAGTTTGCAAAGACATCTTGTAGTGAATGTCAGCTTCCTGGCCATAGGCTTCCTTGTCTTATCTTCCTGGTTTAAAGCCTTTGGAAGTATCACACATCCTCAGGGAACTACTAGTTGACCACAGCTGCAAAGAGCAAGTAAACCCATTTCTGCTTTGCTTTCAAAACAGAATGTTTAGCATCTTTTAAAGAACTGGCTTAAATGAAAATGTACTTCATGACAAACAAAAGAGCATATTCTACATCAGTAAATCCTATGAAAATTTGCATACCTGTAGCTGCAGGAAAGGTTTCCCATGGTGCTCTTTCTAAAGCCTCCACAGAACAAAGTGTATTTGACTCTTCACCCTGTCTGTAGTAAGTATAATTTTAGGACTCATTATTCTAATGATAACCTGATAGGTTATATTTTTTCCTTAATTGTAATTAACCAAAATTTGTTTCCAACTTTGCTGAAACTATTAATTTGACCTAGATGTTCATCCTTCTGACACAAAGTGTTTTGTTGAGCATCCCCAACACCACCACTGAGGCCTGGGTGCCAGTCAGTGATGCCTGGCCTGGGGACATGAGTGGACAAAAGACCAAGGCTTTGGGGTTCCTCACAGAGCTGTGGCACACAGAGCCAGCTTGTGCAGGGCCAAGAAGAGGCTGATGAGGTGGCCCCATGGCTTGGTGAGATCAACATCTAAGACTATAAGAAGTATAGAACAGCTGGAAAAAATTACGAGCAGATTTTCTTGCCTATTTGCTGTTTATGACAAAGATTTAGAAAAGAGGCTGTGTCAGTGTTCTAGTTGAAAAAAAAAAATTGTGGCAAGTTGGTTTGCCCAACCTTTCCTAAGTATTTAGGGAGGTTAGATCAAAAAAATAATCTGCATGAAATGGATATACCTTTGGGCATCCTGTGCAATCAAGGTTCTCTTACTAGTGATGACGTGACATTAAGGAAAGCAATGGGGTTTGAAACAAATTAGAACAAAGTGAGAGTATAACAGACTGCCCCGAATGTCATATAGTTCAAACAGAGCAAAACCCACACAGTGATTCAGCTCTACCCAAGGAAGTGATGTGCTTTTTGCTTCTCTGAGAATTATTAAATATAACATCCACATTGCATGTGCAGTTGTTGCCAGAACATTTTAGCCTCCTGCAAGGTGTTGTCTTTTGCTACCAAATATAGCAATGGCTATGTAATGTATGCCGATTTTGTTTTTTCACACTCTGTCCTACTCCATATGGGCCGGGGGAGGATCCTGCTGGACTTCTGTTGCACATAGATGGAGCAGGGAATGTTTTCTCTTCCCTTACAGGCTATTAAGAAGTGGCATTGTCAGAAACAAGTTATTTTGTGCCAGTTCTCTTCTGAAGAAGCATCAGACTGCAAAACAGCTCAAACCATCTGGCAAACTCTTGCATGAATCATGGGGATATTTGTAGCCTCTGGCTTTTTGAACCGCACTTTGAGTAATCCCAGCCGCTCTCGTCAGCGCTGCTGCTGAAACCCGTTCCTTGTGTTCTGAAAAAAAGACCAAAGGGGCCTCCGACTGGGCCTGGTGGTCTCCACATTGTCAGGAGGTAAAACTGGGTTACAAACCTCTGAGCTGCCTGTTCCAGCCTGAAAGATCCGGCCTGGCGGCCTCGCTGGAGCCTGCCCGGGGCCCTGGCTGTGCCCGGGGCTCGGGCTGGGGTTCCTGCGCTGGTTCCTGCCGTGTGCCCGGGGCTTGGGCTGGGGTTCCTGGGCTGGTTCCTGCCGTGTGCCCGGGGCTTGGGCTGGGGTTCCTGGGCTGGTTCCTGCCGTGTGCCCGCCGTTCGGCCTGGCTGTGAGCCTCAGCGGGGCCGCAGCAAGCCCCGCACAAGGGCCGCGCTAACCGAGCTCTGCCCGAGGGCCGGGGTCCCCAGGCACCCCCTCAGGAGCCTGCGAACCCCGGGGTCACCTCGGGACGCGGCGGCAGCACTGCCCGGGCCCCGGGCTCGGGTCCGCTCCCGCCCCGTCCCCGCGCGTCACGGTGAGGGAGGGAGGGAGCATTGGGCGGCCCTGGCGGCGGCAGCGCGGGGCTCGCTCCTCCCCCGCGCCCTCAGCCATTTTAGCAGCCGGTACCGCCGCCGGTAGCGCTGTGATCTCCGCCGGCAGCGCCGGGGCTGGGCACGGTGAGCGCAGGATGTGCGCGGCGGGGCGGCCGGGGAAGGGACGGGATGAGATGGGATGAGATGGGATGGATTTGGGTGAGATGGGATGGGGCAGAGCTGGATCCCCCCCCTTGCTGCCCCTCGGCAGCATCTGAGGAGCGGCGAGGGGCGGGAGGGTCGCGCACGAAGAGGGGGCGCAGGGCTGGCGCTGCCCCGGGGCCCGCGGGGCTCTGGGCGGNGCAGTGAGATCTGGATATTACATTAGAAATGTAACTCAGCTCTTTCCCAGCACTGAGTGTCCTCAGTGACTTCCACCAGCCTGGAAGCCAGTCAGGCATGGCCACTGGATTTAAAGTGAACTATTTTCATCCTGATAAATGCAACTATTAGGCCCTTCCACTTCACCAGTCAAATGCAACCTTTAATCCTTAGGATTTCAGTGGCACTTTTAGTCTTCACAGCACTTTACTAATCTTAATCCTCCCCAAACTCTGCTTTCCGCCCGGATGCAGGGGAGGAGGCTGGGCTCGGGAGATGGGCTGATGCTGATCAGGAGAGGTGATGCTCCGCTCGGCGCATGCTTCTCTGCCCCACGTCACAAAAGCACCTGTTAAAGGAAAGCAAGAAACGGGCTGAATATTTTTGTTGTCGTGTTCCCTCTGTGATAAATTTTGCTCCTTGGTGTTCTAGAACATCCTCTTTGTGGATTTCTGAAGCTTATTTGAAAAGCCAGTACAGGTACACTGCCTGGCTCCCCTGCTCTGGCTGCACAGACCTGATCCACTGCTGCTGTTTGCCCAATCCCTTAATGAAATAATTGTAGCATATACCCTTATAGCACATGCCCTTATAGCATATAACATGTAGGAAAAAAAACCCTAAATGTGAAAAATTTATGTTAGGAAAAAAAGGACTGATAGTACAAAATATTTCAGTGAGAATGTTCAGTAAATATAGATGGAGGTTACAGGAGCTTTGGTTTTGAGGAATGTTTTATAGAAAGTAAATGGACAGTTGGAGTCCCCGATGGTGGTAAAAGATGATTGTCAGGGTAAGGATGATGTTGGTCCTTGCTTGGTTACTCTTTGCATCTTGGATTGTTCCATAAAAATAAGAATATGATGTGTGTTGTCATTTACTATTATAGACAAATTTGCAATTGTAGCCTTGCCAATTTCAAGTGCAAAAATGAGCAAATAAAGCTGCAGATAGACCTTAGAAACATATGATGTTTTTTCTTTAAGTCCTGCTTTTTGAATCTTTGGAATTTGTCATCTCAGACTAACTACAAAGATTGAAGGCATGGATTTTCTTTTTCCCTAAGATACATTTAAGGTTTTCATGTCTCCAGTCTTTTCACCCATTCAAAAGACAGGTAGCAAAGTTCTGACAGGATGTTTGGTTTCACGTTTTATTTCTTCTGCTCTTCGAGCATGGATACAAAGTTTGTATTTTAATACAATTCTTCAGAAGCCTTAAATATGTCCACATAAAAGTTATTTTGGAAACTATTTAATGCATTTTTAACACAGCTCTCGTTTCTTTGTATTTACCAGTTCTCCTTTCATTGTTATCTTAAATTACAGAATTGTATAAACTTGAAACAGGACCCTGCTGTGGTGGATGGTTTCAGGAGATGTTTATTATTTAGGTGTTTGCATCTCATGCACACTTAGCTCGTGTGTTACCTTTAATTCCCTCTGGATCATGCACTGCCAGTGATGGTGCTGCTCATTGAATAATCCAACAGCAGCTATAAATTTTCAGCATAATAAATTAGCAAGAGTTCAGCAGATAACACCTTCTCCTAATGCAAGGATAATGCTTCAGCCCTTTTATGAAACTAGAGAAACCACTTCCCAACAAACTACTGAGGCAAGGCTTTGCATACACATATATGCCAGGTGATGTTTTGATATATATCTAGTAAAATAGGTGCAGCCTATTACACTGTTATAAATGAGGTTAGCACTCAAATTAAATACCAAACAGTAGCCCAAGCCAAGTAAACATTCAAAATATATTGAAGTTAATGATAAACAGAGTTAGGTAGTTAATGTGACAAATGAATGAGCGCCCTTTTATAATTAAACCTTTCTGAGTAAGGCATTGGTTAAACTAAAAAAGAGTTGGAGTTAATCGTTAAGGGAAATTTCATTGTATACTCAAGTAAGCATGTGGTCACTATGCTTCAGGACATTTGTTTTCTCAGGAGAGAAGGAAGTTGAATGGAAGGAGGAAAGCAATTTCCTGAGAAACAGAACTTACGGTTTTGTTCTGTTTGTTCCTAGATCAGATTGTTATTTAGATGATGCAACATCTTTAACCTCTTCTGTGGAAGGCCTATCTCAAAAGCTGTGCACAAAGTCTTCTCCTCTCCTCCCTGTAATTGGGATTGCTGCCCTCCACATTTCCATTTACAGTGGGCTAGCTCTATGGAAGGGAAGCCTTAAGAAAGTTTTTCTCCTCTGCTGTTTATAGAGGACAGGGATTATTAGTACTTTGCTGTTGCTTCATTGGGTTTTTTTGGTTGGGGGAGGGAAATTAGGATTTCTTGTATTCTGCTGACACTCCTAGAAGCTGGGTGTTTCTTCAAAACGTTGAACTCTGCAGGCACATGCAGACAAAGGCTGAGCGCTGCACTGGTTTCCTCCTGTGGCTGCTCACTCAGGGTAGCCGGTGTTGCACTGAAAGTAAGGCACACTCTGAGGTGGTGGGACAGGTTTGTCCTACGAGCTGTGGAGCCTGACAGCACCAAGGCCCTTTCTCAGGCTGCTCTGTGGTCTCTGTGGTGCATGGGAGGACCTTGCCTTAGCCCTGGATGTGCTGGAGCTGTGAGTTGGTTTTGCTTGTTTTGTATGGACGTGAGCTAAAAGAGACACTGGGAAGAGATTTGGCCAGTGGCCAGCATTGCCTAGGAGCTGTGGTTTCAGTTTCCTTCTCTGCAGAAAGTAACCTAGTGTGATCTGCATTGGGATCAACAAAAATGGTTGGGTAGAACATAAATAAACTCCAGCAGCTCTGCTTTCCCTGCCCCACGTCTTATCGGGGCTATCAGTTCCTACCTAGCACTGCTTATGAAGTGCACTCATAATCAAGATACGGCTTGAATTGTGTGCCAGGTGTTCATAACATTATTTACCTGACCACATGTGTGAGACAGAGGTTAGGAATGACTGGTGGGGGTGGAAATTCCTCATGCTGTTGTTGCCCTAGATAGGGAGCCTGTCTCCTCTTCAGGTTACTGAGCTGCTGCTGCTGACCTGTGCTGCCACAGCCCAGAGCTGCTTCTGAGTCAGGACTGACCTGGGGCTGGCATCAACTTCTTTTTTACTGTGAGGATGGAGAGACACTGGCACAGGTTGCCCAGGAGGGCTCTGGATGCCCCAGTGTCCAAAGCCAGGCTGGATAAGGCCTTGAGCCTGCAGAGCTTTGTGATGAGGAGTGTGGGAGTGAGGCCTGATGCTACAATTGTCTGGAGAGTTATTTAAGATGATCCTAAATATAGCAGACAACTCAAAGGCACATTGAACAATTTTTTAGTTAGGAAATAAATAGCACAGGCAGTGTTGGGAAATGGAGGAACAGAAGAAGCAAGGAAAGATGACTGTGGGCATGGGACTGGGAGGAGTGGGAAGTGTTTTCCTTCAGCCAGCATGTTGCCAGATTGTCAGTTTGTATAATGGATGATTTTTAATGTTTGAGTGCATGAGTTTGTTAGAGGATGTGAGGTCAGAGCAAATGCTGCTGCTTCAAAATGTCAGTGTGCAGTTTATTTGCTTTACATTTGGAGTAACAGCTGTGTAATGTGAAGGATGAGAGGAATTATTTTCCTTTTTTTTTTTGCTTCAGATAGAACTAAGCACTTGGACTTGCCCCTGAAATCAAAGAGTACTTTTTCACCTCAGTGAAGTGGTTTTAAGGAATCCTAGATATTGAGAATTTTTTTTTTTAATAATTTTTTGCGTGGGTTTTATAGTACAGATAATATTAAATCAAGGGCTACTGTATGTCTGTGAGTTCACCAGGCTTCAAGGTGAGATATCTTTATCTCCAAGGTAGAGATAAAGTGATCCACCAATTATCACAGAATTAAGAGTCTCGGATTTAAAGTGATCCAAGGTGGATCCTTAATTATCACTTTAAATCCAAGACTCTTAAATCTGTTATACTTGAATACTATTGTTCAGTGAGGACAAAACCTCATGTTCTAGGATTTCTAGAATTTCCTTCAAGGTAGGTTGATGTGACTATTGATTCCCTAAAGCACATTACTGCTTCATCAGCAGAGCATCTTATTTTAAAAGCATAGTTGTCACTTTGCTTTTAGGTTAACAGCTTTCTATTTCTTTTAAAGTTCTCATTATAAACTCATTGGTCTGGCAATGGCAGCTGTTAAATGTCAAAACTCAGAGCAGATCTTTATGCATATCTGTTTTACCTGAAGCTGTGATGGTGCTGCAGCTCACTGGATGATTTTTGCTCATCACTTTTGTTAATATACAGGGAAGATGCCCTTATTTCCAAACCCTCATGTTTTATAGCACAGGTGTATAATGCCAGTTAGAATATTAATATATGTATCAATTTAAAAAATAATCTAGGTATGCTTCAAAGAGTGTGAAATTAGAAACAAGTTAACATGGCAAGGACAAACTTAAAATAGCACATTGCATCCCAGTACTTGTTCTCCTACAGCTTGTACTAATTAAGAGATGTTTAAATTATCATTTTAATAACACTGAAGTGGTGTTCTGTTTTAACTCTCCTTACTACAGAAAATAAGATTGTTAAGTGAGGGTTAAGATAGTTACAGAAATGCTTGTTTTAAGATGATTAAACTTAAGATAATTTAAACTTATAATAAATTAATGCTTTATTTTAAAAATATCTGTTAATGACACATTTATCTTTGTTGTAGTATAAACTTGGCCAACATGTATCCACAGTGTTTGCTAAAATAACAACTTTCTCAAAATAAACATATTTTTGAGTTCATATAGTGATTGCTTATCTGGCTGCAAGTCTTGACTGGAGATGCTATAATTTCCAAACCAGTAATTTATTTCTTAGGTCTATTTCTGTGCACTAGGAGCCACTGTACAACTTGAACCAAAGAGTGCACTAAGAAGGATGTGTTTAGAGAAACAGTAGATTGTAAATAATGATTACTGTCAGTTCCTCATACGAAGAGCACTCACTACTGTCAAGTTAAGTAGGTACTACAAAGTGTTTGCTCTAACTTCACCTGTGTTGTGGTTCACCATTTTATTGCACATATTTATAGCAGGGAGCACATATGGCAGGAGGAGTCTTTGCATATTTAAATGTGCACTGCCACCAGTGTCCTGTCCAGTGGGCAGGGCTGAAGGGAGCTGGTGAGAACAAAAGGAGCCTGTNAAAATCACTTTTTTTAGCTGGAGCAAAGCTTCGTGGTTGAAAAAAAAAAAAAAAAAAAAAAAAAAAAAAAAAAAAAAAAAAAGCAAATTGATATTAGTTGGATTTATTGAAATACTTCACCTTGTCTAAGTGATCCTTCAGGTACTTTGTTGTTTCCTCCCCAACAGTCATACATGCAATAGTTCTGGAGAAGATCTTATTAAATTCAGTTTATCTAAAGCACATGATAAGCAGAATACACAGTGAGTCATTCTCCTGTTTTTCTGGGTAGCCAGAGGAGTTGAGCAGCCTATGGAATGTCACAATTTCAAATATGCCAGTTCAGTTTGAGGAGCTGGACACAGCTATCACAGCACACTGAATGGCTCACAGCAAAATCCCCAAAATTTATGAATGGGGGCATTAGTCTCATAGCTTAAGCCGACAGCTTGGCAGCCAGCTACCATACAGTCACTTTGGATTAGGAAAATTACTAACTCCTGACCTCCCACAAATTAAAAATTATGTCTGTTAAAGTATTTCGGAGTATATAAAATTAATCTGCATTAAAACTTTTAAAAGTGGCCAGGTGTGGGGAGTTGGGCTTGGGTTTTTTTGGTTTTCAGTAAAGATAAAAGTAGGTTCTATATCACGGTACAGCTTCTGGTTGCCTTTTTTTCCCCCCTGGTACACTTCCATGGATGCAAAGGCTGCAGCCAGCAGTCTCCTCTGGCAAAAGGAGGGGACAGGCTGGGGCAGCAACAAAGAGGTAGAGGCTGCTCCATTCAACAGCAGCTCTGTTTTCAGGCTCCTTTCAAGTTCTTGCAAAGCTCAGAAGTGTATTTCAGCAGGACTAAACCAAGGTGACCACTTCCTCAGTGGCAGTGGCCCTTTGTGGGACTGAACCGTGAGCAGTGTCAGACAGGACAGCCCGAGCAGCTCCAGGAGTGTTGTGTGAGCAGGAACCTGCAAACCCTGCAGCCAGGGGAGCAGCAAACCCTGCAGCCAGGGGAGCAGCAAACCCTGCAGCCAGGGGAGCAGCAAACCCTGCAGCCAGGGGAGCAGCAAACCCTGCAGCCAGGGGAGCAGCCCAGGCCAGAGCTGCATCCAGTTACCTGCCACAAGCATAAACCTGAACACTCAGGGAACCAACCCCTTGGTGCACCTTTCACTTCTCTTTTGGAGCCTCCCTTACACTGAGGTCATGTTTATGTCAATTCAGCGAAGTAACTTGCTGATGTTTTTTAGCTGATGTATACAATTTGTGTATCCTAAAAATTGCTTTGAGTACTAACCTCTCTAACCTCTCTTCTATTCCTAGTATGGCACTTTTTGTTTCATTTTCTTACTCAATAAAAATGCACATGCTAAAAGAATTGCAATACTGTGTAGCTAAAGTGTAGTTTTACAACAGTATTTTCTATAGCTTTGAATGTTATGTAGAAGAGTAAGCAGTTAGTTGTAATGTCAAGTAAGAGCAAAAAAAAAAAGAAGAAAAACTAAAAAGAAGGAAGACATCTTGGTTTGTGGTGTTCGTGGTCTTTTTGCACCAGATGTAGAAGTAGGGAGGATGGAGTAGTTTCTATCTGCTCATAGTAGCCCATTAGTTTGTCATTCTGCACGTTACTTTTCATGAAGTCAGTTTTATGTACTGCTGATTCATACTGTGTATTTGCACAGGGTAAATTAACACTGAACTTGATAGCCTTGGTTTTGTGCCTTTGTTTGATAGATGCATTTAATTTTCATTATGACAATGGACTATCTGTTTATTTCATAAGCATGCAAATACTTCTGCATTTTTATGAGCTCCTCTGTTTGAACAACTTGGTCAAAAGTGCTTGTGAAATGCATTGCCACAGGCAAGAGGAACAACTAGAAAGTGAAACTGAGCTTGCTGTGCTTAAGTAAAAAGCAGGGTGAGGATGTGGGGGCTGGAATAGGGCTCAGAGCAAGGTTATGCCTTAAAAAACCATGCAGAGCATCCTCCTTGTGTGAGTTTTGCCATCCTGGGGTTGCCAGTTCTCCATCTGCCTGGACTTTCAGGCCTGTTTTTCTTGCATGGTGTTTCATGGCTCCATGAACACGAGGAGGAGGAGAGATGATAAACACCTGGCAGTTTCTGTCTGACATAACTGAAGGAAAAACCCTCATTCCAGCCTTGAATGAGCTCAGGTTATTTGCATGCTCAAAGGTGGTTTGATGGATGATGATCACATACATTTATTTCTGACTGTTCTGTGTAAGACCCTGTCCTGATCATATTCCCACACCAGCTATTTTCCCACCTTTCTGGGTCGTGGTCTGTGTCCAAATATTGGATGAAAAGGTAAAGGGAGGATAGATTATTCACTGAAAGGCAATGGTGGATGAGGTTTCTAAGCTAATTCATTGATGTTCTGTCCTCAGACAAAAGTTGGAGAAATTTGTTACATATTACCTCTTAGACTTGAAGTGAGGACTGTGTATTTTTAAGTTGAATTAAAACATTTCCTGACAATGCTGGCTTTTTGAGTATCCTTGCATTTGTTAATAAACTAAATTGCTAATTGTTTTTTATTACTAACCATAAATTGTTTCTGTGATGCACTGTGTCACGCTGAGGATTTTCAGTCCCTTTTTCAGAACAAAAAGTTCCTAAAAATAAGTTGAAAGAATGGTCAACAGTGTCAGTTTCCTCTTGAAACTTCCTTCAGAGTTTGTCTGAGACCACTTTACTGTCTGTTTAGTCTAGTGCTGCACATTTTCTCTTCTGCAGTTGCTACTGTGACTGCTGCTTTATTCATATTCAAAATTATCCAGTTAGCTAAATAAATAACAGTCATGCCACCAAAGCTGTGTACTTTGCTGCAAATAATCACACACCTTTTTTTGTCTTACAAATTGGTTTTTTTTCCGATTGACTTAAAGTGCATATATGTTCTGAGGTAGTAAGCAGAAGCAATGAACATAAAGGACAACAATAATATTTTTCTTGAACCAAAAAATAAATCTTACTGTTGCCATTAGCTGGGTAAAATACTGTATTAAGCATATAAGAGAAACACAGTTTCCTAATACTACTTGTGATTTTGCTATTTCAAGTAGAATGTAGATATTTAAACTTGTATCAGGATCCACTACAGCTGATTGTATTTACACTGTACAGGCAGAGTGAGAGCTCTCAAACTCTCAGGCTTTGAGCTTCTATTGCATTGCCAGAGCACAGAAATACTTCTGAAATTTGGCAGGGTTTGGTTAAGCTTTCTCTGGGTTTTCACTGCCCTTTGTGATCTGTACCAAAATGTGCAAGAGGAAAATACATAGAAATCTGCCTGTGAGAAAGAAAGAAAAATGAGACCCCATGAACTTTTTTCCTACCATGAGTAACTTGCATTAATATTTCTGGAGTTTGTTTTTATAAAAACACGGGCATGATGTAAAAACTGAGTCATTTCCTTCAGTTTCTTTTGCTTCAATCTTTCTAACCCCAGCTAAGTTGCAAATAGCCACCAGATTCTTCTAAACTCTTACTGCTATTTCATCACAGCCTTCTCAGCTGTGGAAATGTCCTCTCATTCTTGTGTGTGTTAGGTATAAACCTGGAAAATCAGAACATGTTGAGAGCCTGACAGTATGAACTCATTTGTTTACTGTGCTGCATCTTCCTTGCTATGTGTATTCCTTAGTCTTTGTGTCATCTCTTTTTGAAATTCCAGCCTTGTTCTGTCCTGTACTGGAAGAAACTCAGGATGACTAAATACCAGCTAAGTCCCCTTCCAATAACTGACTAAGGAACACCCACATACTTACTCAGGTCAACTCAATTTTTTTTTTTTTTTACTGTGTAAAACCACTTTTCCAGTTACAAATCCTGAATGCTCGCTGTGGTTTCCAAAATGTTTAGATCTGCCTGGATGATAGAGAAATTCCAGAAATGGATGTTACTTACTCATACTGGATTGTTTTGGAAGATTTCAGAACTTCCTGACCGGAGTCAGCCCTGAGCACTTCCACTAAAGTCAGAATTGTGTCTCCATTTGAAGTTGGCAAGAGCTCCAAGAGCTCTGGTGCAGAGGAACCAGACTTCCTCTGGTGTTGCTTTTAAACTAAAAACAATCTGCTTTGCAGATTTCCAGTTTTCTTCACAAACTAGAACACAACCCTTTTCCTCTCTAATGCCATCTTTCTTACTGGATAACTTTCCTAAGACTATGTTTGTAACAAACAGAAAATGAAGCTGTGTTTTCTTCTAATCATGTTATTCCATAGTAAATTGGATCCCTGGCAAGCTTTTTAACACCAGAGGAAGGATTATAAACAGTGTTGTTGATATACTTTCACTGGTAAGCCTTTAGAATGTTTTGGGCTTGGGCTAATTAAAGCCTTTCCTAGTGAAGATAATAATTTGCTGCCTTATTAAACTGCATAGGATAAAATTTCTAGCTACAGGTACTTTGTTAGATTCTGAATTACACTCAAAAATTCTAGTAGTGTGTGTAAATAGTGAGAAGTTGATTCTGTTGAGTTTGGAGAGTCAAATGCAGAGAAGATTTAGGGCATTTCCTCCTCTGAGAATTGTCACTTCCAGAGGCATGAACCCTCTCTCTGTTCCCCATACACACTTCTGCTCTTACTTGGTTCCATAAACTTTTGTGACTATTTAAAAGGTGGGGGGTTTTTTCGATATTAGAAAACAGAATTGCTAGTTGTTTCTTAGATTTGAGTTAAATTAGGAAGAGAGGAATGTCTCTTCTGTTCTAGAATGTGTGCTTGGATGTCAGACTGTTCTGTGACCCTGGCTGCAGGGCAGCAGTAGTGTTGCATATCATCTGTCTGAAACTCTTAATTAAGGATATAAAAGTCAGATTATACTTAGATAACATCTCTTCCATCTCTGGCAGCTCATAAAGTACAGTGTCAGGCAGGAGTAAGCTTGGACTAAAGCATTTTTGTAAACACCCAGCATATAAAAGCCATAAGGGAAACATTACCTCATGAGTGAGGTTTCCAGCATGAACACTGTAACATGTCACTGCATGGTGAAATGGTAAATCAGCTCCATAAGACTTCAAAATTGAAAGAAGCTGCTTCACCTGAGGAAAATCCTTTGGAATTGCTGAAAAACAGCTGTCTAGGAGAGAAACAACCTCTATTTTGGTTTGGTTTGGTGTTTTCTTATAGTCACACTGCTCTTTCTGGGAACATGCATTTCCTGCATCAAGAACTGGAAACTCTGCTGTTTCCAAAACAGCCTGATAAGCATCTAAAGAGCCTAGTTCTGTTCAACAGTCAAGAGAAAGAAAAAATTTTCTAAACCAATAAAAAATACTACATATTCTAAATATTCCAGTGCTAAATAACAGTTTCATCCTGTTATTGTGAAATTTTTCACGAGTGCTAAATTTTATTTGTAAGGAACGAGGAAGTTTATGAGGAACATAACTTACATTTTAGTAATATGTAGTTGTCTTACCTTGAAGTGTCCTTGATGGTGCAGTGATGTGAGCACTGCATCTCATCCTTTCTCTTAAAGTCTAATTAAGCATAAGGTGTAATTTGAAGAGCTAAGTTTGACTTCTAAGTGAATGCAACTGGTGTGGAGGTACCTTTGCATGTCGAGTGTGTCAGTCTGTTGTTATATGCAGTATATTTAAGAGATTATAAATATTTATTTAGCACAAGTTTGAGATGATCCTGCAATGGATCAAAAGCTTACACAGCCACATGCCAGAAACTCTAAAAACATTCTAGCACCTCTTCTTTATATTTCAAGAGAAAATCTTTGTAGAATTTTGCAAGGGATGTTTAACTCCGTTTCTGTCTGTAAAAAGTGATAAAAATCTTAGACTTATGGGGAAGGCTTTTAAAATATAACTGATTTAACATCAGTTCAAGCTTTCTGCAGTAGACTTCTTGGAGCCTTATCTCTGCAGTTCCACACAGCCATCTTTTATTGCATGGTCATGGGACCAGAGAGGTCTCAGTGGCTCTGTAAACATGCTTTTGTTCTGGAAACTCTTCTCTTACCTCAATACCCCAAATCCACTCCGTGTTCTCTTGGGCAATGTGTGCCATGGGCAGTCCTGAGTTCCTGTTTCTACTGATACTCATCTATCAAGAGTGACAAAGGGCTTCTTGTTCTGCCTTGAGTCAGAAGAACGGACCCTATGCAATATGAAAGTCTCCTCCTTCTCTTTCGGGGTTTCATTGGTAATTAAATTGCATTAAGCTTCTGTTCATAATTTTATTCAGACCATGTTTAAATATGAAAGGGAGGAAGTAGTGTGGCATAAAGATTAAGCTCCTTTTTGGCAGCTTTGTCTCTTGTCTGTCCAATGTAGTTTGGAAGCTTCATCTTCTCCAGCACTGTAATTTCTCTCCCTTGTGTGGGTTGTGTTGCACCTCTGTCTGAATTCACAGCCTGTGCTTTTAGGAGCAGTAGGGTGGAAGTTCTAAAGATTCCTCCTTTCTACAAAGCAAAAATCATCCCGAATTCTAATCTGTTCTCTTTTTTCTGTTTTACTATAGATCCAATCAGCACTGAAAAAACCTCACTCATCTCTGTGAGATCCTTGTAAGTACAACTCTGTGTGTGTGTGAGGTTTGCATGAGCATGTCCAAAGGAAAAAGCCACAGCTGTCTTTTTGGGACTCACTAAGTTTTCCCAACTGATGTCTTTTAAGAATTACAACTGATTTTTGTCAGGATAGAAATGTGATTCTCTTATAAATTACTACAAATATGTACAAATTAAGTTTTCTGGTTTTATAAACACTTTCTAAAGTATTTCAAATTAACCCGAAATTCCAAAATGAAAGAAATGCAGCCTTCTTCTCCTCCCTTCCTAAATTAGCCAGTTGTTAACCCCTGGGGTTAATTATTTTAATTTGTAGCATTCTGTGTGACTGTGGGTGTGTCCTGACATTTCCTTACCATGTCTTAGAGCCATGGCTGGCTTTGAAACACAAGCTCAGCTGCTGTTCATGGAGCACTGAATTAACTGGAATGAAAGTATCATACAAGATTTGTGTTATCAATCAATAATCCTTCATTTTGGAGAACTGGAGCTTTGGGAAGCAAACTGATCTCGTTTCTGCTGAGGTTGATGGTGAGGTTCATCAGAGCACAATAAACGTACATTTTGAAGAGAATGTAGCATTCATTTTTTAATAAAAAGAAATATGCAGAATACTTTCATTCATGCAAGTCTGAGCTTAGTTTAGTTTAGCTCAGTTTATTATGCTATCATTCAATAGTAATTTTATTATGCAGTTGTAATTACAAAATTAATGTGGTGGTCATGTTTGTTTTAAATATCTGCAGATCTCTCAATCTTCCATCACATTAAAGCTGTTGATATTGGCTACAACACAATTGCTTATGTTGAAATTCTCATTAAATAACCCACCAACCTGTGAACTGACTTCTGTCTGCTGTTAGGAGCAGTTGTTTAACCTGAAATGTTAATTGTAGCCTCCCTCATCACCTGAGGGTGGCAGATATATTAATAAAGGTGTATTTTGAGGTGTGCCTATGTTCTTTTAATTCTTGATGGCGCCCTGAGAATTTCCCTATTCTCATCCATATCAGATGGTGTCCATGGCACCTGATGGTGGCTCAGTGTCACTGCCTCCCCTGCCTGGCTGAATTTCTGCCCTTGGCTGCTTTTTCTTTTCCCCAGTGTGGGTGCTGTGTTAGCAGCTGTGTTTGCACAGCAGGCAGGTGAAGATAACCATCCCTCCTCACATGCCAGTGCAGACTGCTCCCAAAAAAGTTGGGCTGGCCATCCCTAGGGTTTGCTCTGATGGTTTTGGTTTTCTTCCACTCACCACCAGTCCTTATTTAGGTCCAGTTCTCCTTAATGAAGAAAGAATCCTGACAAAATCTTGCCAAATTGTACTTTATTTTAAATTGAGTTAAATTTGCCGTATTTTTATTCTGTTTTCCATACTTGGAGTTTGAAATGCATGTATTGAAGGGGTTTTTGAAATTGGAAGAGCAAATCTGCATAATCCCTTTCCAAGAGTCTGACATTCAGAGTTGAAAAGTAGAAGATTAAAAATGCATTTGCTGGAGCAAAGTTAATAAGGCAGTTTTGGGATATTATATAGTTTTTAGATTACAACATGTAGACTTTGAAGTCCAAATACAAATTTTGAGTATATCAGGATACAATCTGAATAGAAGTTGATAGAATGTTTTGAAAAGCAGCAAAGCAATCTACTGTACCTTTTGTCTCAACAAATATTTAGTTGGAAAGCAAGTGTTGACCTTTCCCATAATTACGCAATTGTGTCATTACTCAAGGAGCTTAAACACAATATTATGTTGTGAAGGACAGACTTCATCTCAACAGCCCTGAACTATTCAAACAGAAATAGCGGAGAAAAGTCTGTGAAAAGTAAATATTTGTGGATGCAAGGAACAAATATGGAAAACATTCATCCTCTTTCATCCCCAGAGCAGTTCACTGCTCTGTTGTGCAGTGATGCTTTTGAAGTGAGCTCTTAGAAGGACTAAAACTAATTAACTGACTGTAATATTACTAATTTAATTTTTTTCTTTCTTTCTTTTTTTCCTGCTCTCTGCTTGGCACTGGTTTTCGCCCATAGGTGTCTACTGTTGGCTCTCAAAGGTTACTAAAATTTTGCATCAGCACTACCTAAGCTTCAGCTCCTGTTGCTCCTCCCCACACCACCCTGCGCTGCTGCCTTGCTCTTGCCCGCTTCAGAACTCCCTGAGGAGAGTTTCTTTTTTTAAACACACCCCCACAATGAAATATAGGCTAGAAATGTGTGCCGTTCTCTTGCTGCCTGTGTACTTGTTAATCTGGTTGTACAGTGTGCTGGTATTTATTCCCTGGTATTTTCTTACCAATGCCAAGAAGAGAAAGGCAATGGCCAAGCGGTTAAAAGCTAAACCCATCTCGGACAAGCCGGGGAGCCCCTACCGCTCTGTCACCCACCTGGACTCCCTGGCCAACATCAACATCCCTGGAGCAGACACTCTGGACAAGCTCTTTGACCATGCTTTAGCAAAGTTTGGGAAGAAGGACTGCCTTGGAACCAGGGAAATTCTGAGTGAAGAAAATGAAATGCAACCGAACGGAAAAGTATTCAAAAAGGTAAAACTTAAAATTTTTTTTACTGAATTCTGACTTGGTTTTTCAATCGGTTTTGTATCTTGCCTCAACAATGCACATCCTTTTAGAGCTCTTCCTCAATTGTCATCTAATAAACCATTCATTTTATGGTACTTGAGGAATAACAGAATATACAGGATGCACTATTTATTCTACTTCAAGTAAACTGACAGCAATTTCTTAATGAATGGCAGACTGTGTGCTTAGGGTGTTACGCACCAACTCACATCAGAGCTATACCAGAAGCTTCTTGTCTTGAAAAGTCATTGTTTTTTCCTCTCAAGTTAATTTTAGGAACTTACAGATGGTTATCCTATGAAGAAGTAAACGAGAAGATAACTCGCTTGGGGAATGGACTGACTGCCCTGGGCCTGACCCCAAGAAGCACCGTGGTGATATTTTGTGAGACCCGAGCTGAGTGGATGATTGTAGCTCTCACCTGCTTCAAGTACAACTTCCCTCGTGAGTGCCCAACCTGCTTACTTCTGATGGGTTTCAGAACCATTTCTCAGCACAGATCTGGCTGTTAGGTATTTGTAGTAATGTTATAAATGTTAAAATGACAGAATAGTACACTTACTATTGAGGTTGTTTTAAATACTCTGAAGATGTCAGGAGTTGCATTTAAGATGTCAGGAGTTGCATTTCTCTCCACAAAATGTGGGATGCTTTTATAGTATTTTCTGACTGTATCCTAAATTATACATCTAAAAGATGAAATGGTTATCAGGAGAGAAGAATGGTATCAAAAGCACATGATAGTCTGTGGGTAGTCTGTTTTGGTGACATTTGTAAGCTGCTCAAATTCATTACAATTATGAATGGTTTTTCCTTTTTTTATTCAAGCTGTCAGGAATCTCTAATGGGAGTTAATGCATGCAGACTCCTTGGGGAGCTGCAGTGATTACAGAGCACTCCAGTTCCCATTTTGCACACATCATACTGTGACCCACAGCCCATTTTTTCGCTTGCCCTGGGCTGTCTCTTTTTCTCCCAGCAGCAGCAGCAGCAGCTGCCTGTGCAGAGGCTGCTCAGGGGCAGGAGTGGAAGAGATGACCTTGCTACTGAAGTAGGAGAATATGGTTAATTTAGTCTGGATCCCTATAATTTGAAAGGCATTAAGAAATAGCTGTATAACATTACTCTTTTTCTCTTCTGCATGAACCCTATCTCACAGCATTGTTAAATTCCTTTAATGGTCTTTGGAGCTAGAGTTTGAGATAGCAAATGATACTAAAGGGGTTTTTTTCAGTGGAGAGATAATGGGGAGAGGTGAACTCCACTGTGCCTGGGAGGCATTTAATGGCATTCCTGCAGCCAGTCTGGGTTAAAAATAATCTGGCAGTGTGAAAAACAGTCTGATTCTTTAGTCTGATTGTCTGCCTTGCTGCCATCACTGATTCCATGGGAGCTGACAGCATGCAGAGAGCTGCCTGTAGCTGTGCCCAGCTTTAAACTGGGGCCCTGCAGTGTCTGAGTGTCACCTCTGCCCCCGGGTTGTGGTTGCACAGAGCTCAGGGGCAGAACCCCTGCTCTTAGTTGCTTACTCTGAGATTGCTTTGTACATTATTGTTGGGTTTTGGTGCATCTGTTTGTTCTGATAATTTCTTTTCTGCTATAGAAAATGCAGAATTATTTTGGGGGGACGCAGATGACCATTATAGGTTCCTTGCAACTGCCTGACCACTTCAGGGTTGACTAAAAATCCAGCCTGTTACTTAGAGCATTGTTCAAAGGCCTCCTAAACACTGAGAGGCTTGAGGCATCAACCCTGATGGGTTCCTCTAGGAACCCTGTTGTAATATTTGACCATGCTCTTAGTAAAGACAGCTCCCTATCCAGCTGTCCTCCTTCTTCCAGAGGTCTCTGGTGCCATAACATTTCTGGTGTGGAAAAATTAAAAGCTGTTTCATTTCCAAATTAGAAAATTCCCAACGGAGTGCTTTCCAGTAAGCTAAAGCAAGAGTTTTTGCATTTAGTATTATTTTAACCTTTCTTTGGTGTCCTGTCCTATGCCTGTGACAGTTGTCACTCTCTATGCCACCTTGGGTGAAGAGGCAGTGACCTATGGTCTCAATGAGTGTGGAGCATCGTACCTGGTGACGAGTGTGGAACTCCTGGAGACCAAACTTAAGGTAATTTGGGACCATCCTCACCTGCTATGAGCAACAGTTCAGACAGTTCACTGCTAAAAATTTCCTTTCTCTTCTGTAGACTGCACTGCCACAAGTCTCCTGTCTGAAACACATCATTTATGTGGACAAGAAAACAGTCAATAAATCAGAATACCCTGAAAATGTGGAGATTCACAGTATGCAGGCAGTAGAAGAGCTGGGAGCCAAACCAGAAAACTGTAAGTGAATCACTTCACAGAGGACTGGCTAACCAAGCAGGGTTAGCAGTGAGATCACACCTGGGTTTAGAGGGATGTGCAGCAGAAAACTCCCACCCACCAAAGGGTGGCCTTTGTCACCAACAAAGGCAGTGGCAGGTTGCCAGTTTGTCCTCCAGCTCCCTTTAAATAATAATAATAAAAAAATTGGTTTATATCTTTTGTTCGTGTATGTCAGGATAAAACTTTGGTTTTAACTTCTAAACCATAACCAGAACAATTTAATACTTCATCTTTGTTTTAGGAAATGAAATAGAAACTGGTTTCATGTTTCATTTTCTGCTGCTTTTACCTTTTATTTATCTTATTGTCATTATTTTTTCTAAGAAAAGAGGAGAAAGCACTTAAACTTTTTTTGGGTTTTTGCTTGGAAATGACCATTATCTTAACCAAGCTGTAGCTAAAAAGCACTTAAAAACAGTTACATTCCTTGCTCCATTGGAGAGCCAGGAGTGACTGTAAACATCTGCTTTAAGGAAGGAAAACCCAACCCTGATGATCTGACATCAGCAGTCTGTAATTAGTCACATCTCTCTCTGGAATAAAGGAGGAGATAAACTGCCAAAGGAGCTTTGGGAAACACACATTGATCACAGCTGCTTATCTCTGATCAGCCTGAGGTGCTGACCAGCAGTGACCCTAATGGGGTTTTTTTTTGTGGGCTTAGTCCTAAAAAACATCCTTCCTTGCACTGTGAAAGCCATGAAAGCTGATGATTGTCATCCTAAGAAGAAAAAGGACTAAAACAAAAATCAAAAGTGTTCTAAGCTTACTGCTTTTCTAAAAGATGGGGGGAGTGAAAAGGAATTTAACCTCTACAACCTTGGCTTTGAAAGACTCTTTTGGTTTTTTGGTTGTTTTTTGGGGTTTTTTTAAATCAACTTGCTGTTTATCATCAGTACTGTTGTATATCTCCCCTTTGCTGCCTTTGACAGTTTTATTTGGTCTTCAAAAGGCTCCTTCTATGAAAATTAAACCATAATGACAAAAATGTCACTCAGATTGTGCAGATGCTCAAACACTCATCATTCCTTTCACAATTGCCCTTCCCTCCCTCCCTACTCTGTCCAGCACTGGCCAACAGCTCGCTCTGCTGGCCTGCCATGAAGCACCCGTTTCACACTGATTACAGACATTTGCACATTGATTAATTACAGAAATCGTTCAGAAAGCAGATTAAGTAACAGCTTTTCTCCTGAATTTTGTAGCAAGCATTGTGCCAAGCAGACCAGTTCCTACAGACCTGGCTTTAGTCATGTACACCAGTGGCTCTACTGGGAGACCCAAAGGAGTGATGATGATGCATAAAAACTTAATAGCTGGAATGACAGGACAGTGTGAGAGAATACCTGGACTGGGGTAAGAAACACTTTGGTGTCTTGTGTACCCCAAAATGGCACATTTAGAGACATTTAGAGAGTCTGCTGCTGGCATTGTGTTAGCAAGTTTCTTATTATTATTGTGAGGCTACTACTCTTTATAAGAAATATCTCTTGTGTGTGTGAACTTTCCTTGTTTGAAAAAGATGCCCTTCTAGCTGTTTTCTCACATGCTGTTGCTTATTATTATTATTATTATTATTACCCTTAGCTCGAAGTCTGTGATGGATTTTTGCACTTTGGAGTATCAGAGGATACCACTATAAAAGAGATTCCTCCTCTAGTGCAACTTGGGAAATGTTCTTAGATATTTTCAGGCACCTAGAATCTGTTTATTGACCTGGAGGCAACCACATGCTGCAGAATCTGCTCAACTCACTGAAGGAGCAGAAAAGTAATAAATTATAAATTGACAACAGTAAAACCAAATGCAAATTCCCTCACCTTGAGGAAGTTTTTCATGGAGTGTGTGTTTTTTGTCTCTGCATTCACACAAACAAGCCCTGTTGCCAGACTGCTGTTGTGAGAGGATATAAACCCAGCTCTGGGTGGGTGCTGAAAGCTGCTGCTCACTGACAGCTCTCAGGTTCTTGCTGAGAAACCTCTGAGCAATGACTTTGTGAAAGCAGCCTCAGCTCTTCAGGAATCAGCTCTCTTTCTAGTAATGTATCCTAGAAGAAGATGACTGACAGGGCTTTGGAAATCATTGGTCATTATTTTAAAGTATAGTTATTTCATCCTTAATTTCATAACTGGAATGAAACCTCCCACAAGGAGAGGAAATAGCAGTAAAGGACTAAGAGTTTCCTAGAAAACAAGGCAAATCCTGTAATTTATACTGATTTCAGTAAGGACAGATTTCCCCAATTTATTTATATGCTGTGGCTGAAATCACACCCCTCTGGTCTGCAGGAGAATAAGCTCACCTGTGACCCAGGTCAATCAAAAAATAACAACTAAGCACACAATGAAGTGGTTAAATGGTATTTTCAGTCCACTTGTGACTTCATTATTGTTTCTTCCCCAGACCCAAGGACACTTACATTGGTTATCTGCCTCTGGCCCATGTCTTGGAACTGACAGCAGAAGTTTCCTGCATCACTTACGGCTGCAGGATCGGTTACTCCTCTCCTCTCACTCTCTCGGATCAGGTGAGGGCCAGCAGAGCAAGGTGGGCAGCAAATTCAGCTTCTGCAGCCTCTCCTCTCCTTGCTCAGCTTCCTCCTTCAGTAAAGAAATGCTGATGTATGTGGCACACTTCAGACATGAAAATGTGCTTCAGAAAATGATGCAAATCGACATTCCTGGTGAACAACAGCAGTGGGTTGTACCATGTAAATTTTATTAAAACCGTTGCTTTTATGGTACTTAGGAAATCTAAAAGCAATCCTAATAAATGCCCATAGCATTATCCACTGGATAACAGGGTAAGAACAGCTCTCACTAGATCAGCTGAACTGTTTAAAGTGATCTTAAGTTTTGGTCTCACTTTATCAGTTCTTTATCCAGTTATTGCAGATTTTCTATTTACTCCTTTGGTTTTTTTTCCCCTTTAACAAATCAGAATAGACAGATTAACAAGCCAGAATAGATACCTCTGTATGTTTTGCTTGTAGAGAGATTTGCACCAAGCAAAGCAAGCTCCCAGAGGAAGATGGAGGAGAAACAAGTACTAGAGGGAGGAAGTAAGAGAAAGATAAAAAAAAATGAACTTGTAAAAGATTGAAATAGATGAAATTGAAATATTTTGATTGAAATAGATGTTAATCATTACCCTTTCCATAACACTGGGGGCAAAATGACACAGGAACAGGGGAAGAGATTTGAACAAATTACATGCTAATATATCTCCTCCTTTTGTTAGTCCTTTAGTTTTCAAGCCCTGTTTGGTTTTCAGCTTCATAAATTGATTTTTTTTCCTTATTACAGTCAAGCAAAATAAAGAAGGGAAGCAAAGGAGACTGTACTGTACTTAAGCCTACACTGATGGCAGCTGTGCCTGTGAGTATGCAAAGCAGATATGTCCAGCAAAAAAAGTCTTTCTGTCTTTTGTCCTATGTGGTAATTTTCCTTTTTCTAACCCTTTGTAGGAAATAATGGACAGAATTTATAAAAATGTCATGAGTAAAGTTCAAGAGATGAACTATATTCAGAGAACTCTGTTCAAGATAGGCTATGACTACAAATTGGAGCAGATCAAGAGGGGATATGATGCACCTCTGTGTAACATGTAAGTAGTGTTCATGGGCCAAAGCTGCCTCAGTCTAAAGAATGATCCTCTGAACTATCAGACAGTTCTCATCTGACAGGCAAATAACTCCTAATGAGTAACTGAAGTAGTCCAGGTTCATACTGGAAACAGATATTCCATGGAAATGACTAATCTTCCAAACAGCTGCCTGCTTCATTCTCATTGCTTTCATTTTGGTTTTTTTTTTAAGTGATAAAACTGGAATGTTTGTTAAGCTGCAGGAACTCTGCCTCCTCAAGGGTTGCACAGGAGGGTTTGGATTAGCCCTGCTGGCTACTAAAATCTGGGAAAAAGTTAATTATAAGTTGCTCTAGATAGGAAGGAAGGAAGAAGGTTTGTGTCTTCTTAGAAAAGTGAGCTAATAAGTGAATAATTTTGAATGTTTTTTGCCTTCTTTCAAGACTGTTGTTTAAAAAAGTGAAGGCCCTGCTGGGAGGCAATGTCCGGATGATGCTTTCTGGAGGAGCACCACTCTCACCTCAGACACAAAGATTCATGAACATTTGCTTCTGCTGTCCTGTTGGTCAAGGCTATGGACTGACAGAAACCTGTGGAGCTGGAACCATTACAGAAGGTACTTAAAAAACCTGTGGAAGTCCAGAAGTTAAATAGATACAGATGGGTGTTCAGTGACTTTTAATTTTTTTAAAACAAGCCAAAATCCAGCTACAATACTACAGCTGTACTTCTGCATTAAAGTAACTTGAGATAAGACACACCCAAATCATATTTCAAATAACAAAAAAAATCTTGCTTTTCATTCTTGCTCTCTCCCTAAGTTGCTGATTACAGCACTGGCAGAGTTGGAGCTCCTCTTATTTGCTGTGAAATAAAACTGAGAGACTGGCAAGAAGGTGAGTAGTAATAGTTTTGATTTCACAGTAATTAATTTAGCTGGTATCTTTGCCTGTCTGCTTAGCTAGGTGTAGCATATGAAGTAATTGTTTTTTATCTTTGATAAAAGTCATCAATTAACATTAGTCACATTAGTGTGTTTTAACCTCAAGCTGAAGTTGCAAAGTATTTTCTTGGCAGAAGGATGTAGAAGTTCAAAATAATTTTTTGGGACTGTTAATAAAAATAATTTAATAAGAAATAATTGCTGTTGTTTTCAGGGGGCTACACTAATAAAGACAAGCCCAATCCTAGAGGAGAAATTATAATTGGTGGACCCAACGTCTCCATGGGATATTTTAAAAATGAAGAGAAGACAACAGAAGAGTTTTCTGTTGATGAGAATGGCCAGAGATGGTTCTGCACAGGAGATATTGGGGAATTTCATCCAGATGGGTGTCTGCAGATCATAGGTGGGCCTCAGTTTTTGATACCTTAATATATTACAAGATATTGACTAACCATAATTATAAACATGTTATTAATGCTGTTGGCTTAATGTACTTAAGGTTACCTATTTACAGAATCAGTGGAAAACACATTTCCAAAAATCCTCATAGCTGTGGTAAAATGGAAGTGATGCCATTTCCTGTGACATTATCATCATCTAAATTTAGCATGTGGACTTTAAAAGAATAAATACGAGATTAACTTTTGTATTAATGACAAAACTTTGAAATCAGAGTCCTTTCCTACAAGCTGTGTGACAAAAAGTGTAGTGCTATTTCACTTTTTACAGAAATCTTTATAAATTTGGCAGCTAATTAGCTGCTTTGAAATTTGTCTATTAGGATCTGGTGTAGCACAAAAGATATATATATGGTGTGTATGGAGATGAGTGTGTGGAAATGCTTAGTTTAAATGAGAAAAGGTTTTCTTTTTTTCCCTTCCCCTGACTCCTAGATCGAAAGAAGGACTTGGTAAAGCTGCAGGCAGGGGAATATGTATCTCTGGGTAAAGTGGAGGCAGCACTGAAGAACTGCCCACTGATTGACAATATCTGTGCTTATGCCAAAAGGTAAGAGTGAATTCATTTAGAGTAAACATGAAGTACAGGCTCTGATCCAACTATAGTTTTCCATGTTTCATTCTAATACCCCCCTCCATCAGAGTACAAGTTCCAAACAGCATGTCTGGGGAAACACAGGTTCCCAGATTCCCTAAAAGCTGCAGAAATTACCTGGTTTTCTGCTGGCATTTCTCTTATTCAGATACTCTTCTGTCCCATCCCATCCCTTCCCTAAACAGGTAGATATCATTATATACATTTACATTTAGCATGTATTTTGGCTGTCAGAATACCAGTGAAAAGATAATCTGGACACTTAGCACCTGATCCAAAGCTTTCCAGTGAGTTTTGGAAATAGTCCCAATATTTTCCCCTCTGTCCCTTCGTGAGGGGGAACTGCAGAGTGGTTAAACCCCAGATCTGACTGGGGAGCTAAACTGAGATGTGAAGAAGGATTCTGTATGGTGGAATAACTCCAGTTCAGAAAGCCCTGGGCATTTGTGGGTCCCACAGGGTAATTTACACCCTGAAATGAAAATCTTGACTGGCCCTTTTTTCCTTCCTTCTCTTGCCCCTCTGTGCAGTGACCAGTCCTATGTGATCAGTTTTGTGGTCCCTAACCAGAAGAAGCTGACAGCACTGGCTGAGCAGAAAGGCATCAGTGGGAGCTGGGTGGACATTTGTAACAATCCTACCATGGAAGCAGAAATACTGCGAGAGATTAAAGAAGTGGCAAACAAGAGTAAGTACCACAGCACATCCTGCTGGCCATGGGGGTTATCCAGCAAGAACTGGCATTATCCTCATTAACTGCTCCTCCTTCTTCCAGTTCCTCTGCATCCAAGATTTAACAGCTTATTGAGGCAAAGACCATATGAAATTGTTGCCTATTATCCCAGGAATTTACATAATACTACTATACTCTTGATTACTATAGTGCTTGTATTTTTTACAAAATATCTGAAGGGGTTTTTTAAACTAAATTCTTAAAATAAGGTTTAAAAGAGCTGTTAGTTGGAAGAAAAGTTGCAAGGCATTTGCTGGTAAGGAAATGGGTTAAGCAAGAGATTTCGAAGCATTTTTTCCCCATCCAACTTTGTTCCCTACAGCTTTGAACAGCCATGATCCTTGTGGACAACCTTGTGTGCAACCTTGTGGTTGCAAAGGGGCTGTGCATGTGCCAAGCCACTGCTTCCAAGCTGAAGGGAAATAAGTGGCTAATGTAACAAAATTACAAAGAAATCCCTTTGTTTTGAACTTTAAACAGGCTTTTAGGAATGAAAAATATAGGAAAGAAACATTCAAGTAGGGAAAGTGTACATGTACTTGATTATAATTTAAATATGAAGCATGTCCAGCTAGTCTGAGTTAACCTAGTTATTCCATTCCTGGAACAAAGATAGCACTGCAGATTTCAGTGTATGCTCCTGTGGCAGTAGTCTCAGAGCTTCAGGCTGCTCAGTCATTTGTTTCAAGCTTTAGATTTTGCCTTGTCACATCCAATACAAGCTCTAACAGAGTGTTATTAGAGTATTTGCACTCAGTGCTGGGACAGGATGAAATTTGCCTGTGGCCCTTCTGTGAGGTTATTTCATTAAGTAGGGCACCAAATTATACAAGTGCAGGCTGCTGACCAGATTTTTAGGGAACATGAATTAGTATTTCATTTGGCCTTGTAATCACAGTCCTGCTTTGCTTTGTTCTTGTCCCTGCAGTGAAATTAGAAAGGTTTGAAATCCCCATCAAGGTGCGGTTGAGCCCTGAACCGTGGACCCCCGAGACTGGGCTGGTAACAGATGCTTTCAAGCTGAAAAGGAAAGAACTGAAGAACCATTACCTCAATGACATTGAAAGAATGTATGGAGGGAAATAAACAGCTCTGCTGGCCTGGCAGTTGTGCAGGTGGTTCCTTCTCATGCCACAGTTTTGGATGTCTGTGTATACTGTAGATATCACACATTCAAAAAATACACCAAATGGATGACTGTTTCCATAATCTCTATCAAGTAAAATAGAGACTGTCTTAGACTCCAAATTTTTAATTATTAGATTAGACACTGATGGTCTTCATAGAGTTTCGTGTGATCATCTCCAGTTTTGAGACAGACATCATTATGTGAAGCAGTGTGACCAGGTAATTTTATTGTTTCTCTAGCATATTCAGACTGCTTACAAATGCTCTTTAACTCGTGCTGAAGTCTGGCCTGTATTTCAAAGAGGAAAAAATAATGTAATTGTGATGATTCTTCTGTCAAAATAAGATACTTCCCTCTAGCAAGGAAGGCAAAGGAGTATCTAATGTCTACCCTTTTCCATTTAAAAACAAAACCAAGACAACAGCAGTAGTCCAGAACTTGCTAGAGATCACTAATAATGCACTGCTTGAGAATGGATGGATTCCTCTGCACATCAATATCTTGAATATTTACAGTGCCTACAAAAGAATAGAAAGTACACTTACTGAAATAAAGGTGAACTGAAAAGCTTTCTAAAAAGAAGTTATAAGAAATTTCACTTGAGAGCATTGAATTAACTATTTCAACTTCCAACTCACCAAATAGGTTTTTAATTGCCACTGCATTTTAATTCAAGCAGAGCTTTCCACTGGACCCAGAGTGTAAAACAAAATAAAGACTTGCACTGCTCCAGGCTTGCTGATGAGAAATCAGTGCCTGAATGCAGAATTTGAATCTGGACTGGCAAACAGCTGTGAAACTGATGGGCAGTGGTGTCTAAACAGACTTGAACCTCAGAGCAGTTTTGGTGGGGTTTTTTGAGAGGTGGTTGATGTTTTTAAGGCACTGATTCTCTAGACCTTCACATACATGTGAGTACTGGTCCAGGTTACCATAACTTGGAGGATCAGGTTTGAAGTGTCTGCATTCCTTTCTGGAAGGTATTTCCGTTCACCTTTGAAGTGTGGTGAGCAGGACAAGGCAGCCAGAAACCAACAGGAGTTTCCCTGTCTGGTCTTGTTTTCCTTACAGAAAAGCAGTCTGTGGCCAGGGAATCTTTGTTTCCTGGAAACTTGTAAATAGGGACAAATCACTCTTTACAGAAATTCATTACAAAAGTGTTCTCTTATTAACTGGAAGTCGTAGATGTGAAGGAGGAGGAAGGTAGAATTTAATAATAGTTCATCATTTTGTGTGCCGAATCCTGTACTGTGTCTTCTTTTGAATTGTAACTGAGCTCCTGCATCCCTGCCAGCTCTTCACACTTGAACCATAAGTGCTGTAAAAAGTGGAGGCTCTTGATACTGTTCTACTTTGCACTTTCTTAATCGTTTTATATATGTTGCTTACATTTTGTACAGCTGTGGCCCTCAACTGCTCTATACTGCAAATTCATTTGAAAGTATTTATAGATTTCTATTCATAATATTTGTGTTGTGTATATGATGGTTAAAAAGAATTATTTGGTATTGTCACTGTACAGAAAGTAAAAGATTTTGTACATTGCTTCTCTTGAACACACGAGCTTGCAATTTCAGGACAAGTTTTGCCTTTCCTGCATGTATATGTATTTTTATTTTCCAGTTAAAATAGACTTTGGCAAAAACAAATGATGGCTCTACACTCTTCAAGTAAACCATCCCTTCTCCTGGGGACCAACTTCAAACTTCACCATGCATAATTTTCTCTGGCTAGTGCAGATCACTGCCAGCTCACCTTCCAAAAGAGAAAATCTGGTATATAAAGGTGATGGTATCCAGTTGTGCATGGAACTACAAGAGTCACTAAAAGAAAGAAGGAGATGGATTTTCTAAAAAATGATTTTTTTTAAAAAGATACACACAGTTGTTTTTTGACAACAGGCAATACTTCCTGTATCAGAAGAAACTTTTAAAATTACTTGGTCCTGGAGCCATGTTACCAATTTTTCCATGTTTTAGAACTGGTGTCTATTAAATAGCCTTTAGTCAGCCTAATAGCATCACTAAAGTGAAATACATGTAAGAAAGATACTGGAGTCTGTCAGCAGGTTAAAAACTATTTTTTTAAGCCATGAATGTATTTATATGAATTGTATTTTATCTTCTGTGTCTTGGTTGACTGAGGATTGCTATTTTCAAAATCTATATACACACATGCACAATGTTAACATTTCAAAAGTGGAATACAACTTTAATGGTTCAACAAGTTTGTGTTTTGGGAGATCTTTATATTGCACAAGCTCTCTGTTCCTGTTCTGTGCCTCACATTCTGTCTGAGCCTGAGCCTGCCTTACACAGACTGCTCCAAAGCAGCAGCAGTGAGTCTGTATTTCAGGGAATAAAAACCAAGCCTGGTTTTTCTTACAAGGGATGAACTAGAGGTGGATGTACTGCAGAACATCAGCTTTTCAAGCACCTTTGGGAAGGGGAAGGATTACATCAGGCTGCCTTCAAATATGGGGATTGTTTGCAAATACTTTGCAGCTGGGCAAGAACTTTACCCTTCATTTTAATGAATTCTAAATCCTTTTTGTGACAGAGCTAGTGGAGAAGCAGAATGAGCAAGAGTGTTTAATCCTTGCCATTAAAAAGAAGGAATGAGGGAGCAGATGAAGAGACAGTAAATTATTTCAGAATCATTATGTGAGAGTTACAGATGTTCCAGGTGCTGTTTATCTGAAAGGACATCCACCATGGGACTAGAATGTGAGGGAGAGGTTCATGTACTGCTGAGGGTTCTGGAATGGTGAAAGTTCTTCGGAAAGCAGGTTAGTTTTAAATCATCCTTGTAAGACTGAGGAAACAAGGTCAAAGGGAAACAAAATCCAGTTTGGGCATATCTGGTGTAAGATTATATTTAGGCCCCTACCTCAAAAGACAGGGTCTGTCTAGAGAAAGGCAGAATGTAATTACCACAACAGGGAGACTAGAAAGCTTCAGCTGTGAGGAAAGATGAGAGTTTAGCTGGCCTGAGGAGGAATGGCACGTGCCAGGAGATGATTAACCTGCAGCTCCATGCACAGTTACCCTGACAAAGGCACAAAGAGCTGGCCCCAGGGAAGGACAAAGAAGAGGGTGTAAGTTAGCACCAAGTGAAATAGATGATTTGGTATTTTAAAAGGAACACGGGATTTTAAAGCAATTCCTCACTAAATACTGAAGTAGTCACCCCAGATCTCTGCCACTGAAAGTCTTCAGAGCCTAAGTCAATGACAGTTCAACAAAGTCTTTGAGGAACAGCCTTGGCACAGAGCCGTGGGTGGGGCTGGCAGGGTCCTGCACATGCCTGTAACAGGCAGATGGCATTAAGCAGCTTGAAAAGGAAAAAAAAAACCAGTCTAAAGAGGGAGAGGAAGGAGTTCCTCCCTTAGGAGCAGGTGAGGTGGTGTTTAACCACCCCATGCAACAGCAGTGCCCTCAGCATAACCCACAGGGAGCTGCCTGCCAGCTCTCCCAGCATGAACTGCAATTCCCAGCACTGGCAGGCCAGAAAAGGAACAGAACAGCAGTTCAGAATGTGGGTCACTCATCTGCAGTAGCAAAAAAAAAAAAAAGAAAAAAGAAAAAAAAATCATATCTACCACATCTCAGAACAATAGCTTCAAATAACTATGTTGTATTCTAACAATTAGTGTTGTTCTGCAGTTACATGCAAAACAAGAAATAAATTCTCATTATGTATTTGGTTCTGGTGTGTTGGGGTTTTTGTTTGTTCGCACCTTGGCTTTGTTTGGTTTGGGTTATTTTTGTTTGTGCTGGGGTTTCTTTTCATTCATACTGAGCCTGCCCAATGGCTAAGCTCTGTTTAGATGACAGTAAAGCAATTTCCTTTTTGAAGGCTAAAACTTACACACTCAAAGCTTAAAAATAAAAAATCAGCTGGGTTCTTTGCATCAGATGGTACAAACGTCATCTACAAAATGTAATCAGCAAAACTTGCAGTCACTGGTTACATGGAATTGCAAACAATACACAGAGTAAAACTTACCTGGATTAATAAAACACATTTCCAGTTAACTCAATGCTGCTTCAAAGTATATTAGTGATTGTTTTATGATAGGAGTACATCAGCCACAGAGGACCAGGGCTAAATATATTAAATAGACATTTGTACCTAGCCCGTCATTTTCACAGAATTGAATTTGAATGAATTCTGACAGAAATGGGGCAATGTTTGCACTTGCTTTGCTACTGGGTGCTATAATAGGTCCAATCTTGCTACATGTTTATTGGGGAGAGTCACATTTTGAAGAAAATTAAACCCATTCTAGTAGTGTCCTAATGAAGCTGATTATCGCAGGTATTTTACCCAAAGTTGTCTTTGGTTGGAAGCACTGACATCAGGCCTGGGCTGTGTCGGGCCGTGGCAGCAGCAGCCCCGCGGTGCCCCGTGGATGGAGCCCAACACCGGGGACACGGCTCGGTGCACATCCTGCTCACCGTGATCCTTGCTGCCTGCCCGGGCCGCACATCCCGCCGGGAGCTGGAGCCCAAACACGCCCCGTAGCACCGAGCGGGACCGCGGCCCCGGCCCGGCAGAGGCGCGGAGGATGCGGCACCCCCGGCACGGAGGCTCAGTCCCGCGCTGGCAGCGCTTGTGCTCCCCTCGTACCTGGGGACTGCGGGCAGCGACAGCGCTGGAGGAGAAACTGTTCTGTTCTTGGACAGCGGCTTGGACAGCGCCCATAATGTGACAGGCGGTGAGAGCTGTTCTGCAGCTCTTTGGATCCGTCTGAACTGCTCCTCTGCAATAAATACCTGCACTGCACACTGAGGGGCTTGGGAGTTACCACACGGGCAGGGGATATGGCAAAGGGAACGGTTTTAAACTGGAAGAGGAGAAATTTAGTTGAGCTGTTGGGAAGAAATTCTTTAATGTGAGCGTGGTGAGGCACTAGAACAGGTGAGGTGCCCTGAGATATTTTGAATGCCTCATCCCTGGAAGTGTTCAAGGATGGGATCCTGGACAAGCTGGCCCATGGCGGGGGGTTGGAATGAGATGAACTTTGAGGTCCCTTCCAAACAAAACCATTCCATGATTACTTATGCACACAGACCTCTCTCATCAATCATCTTTAGATTTTAGTTTAACACCTTTTTCTTTAAAATCTGTTTGTATTAGCCCTTGTTATCTGACCTCAATGCTGTTGGTGGGGGCAGCATTTCATGGAATTAAAAGCAGGTCCATTGTTGGTGTAGGATGCTCCCTTCTGTCCCTTTGGAGCATTGACAGCTCTGTCATGGGGTGGAAGGGGCAGGTTAGAAACAGCAGTACAACGTTCTCAGTGAAAATATTCACAACCCGAGGATCTGGCTCAAATTTTAACTTCATCCAGGTATGTGCTGGAGAACAGTCTAAACTTTAGTAAATGTTAGAGGGGTATGTTAATTTGAAATAGTTCCTTTGGGCAGCTTAGCATTTACTGCTTGAGAGTGCCCTTAGCAAGGCATTTGCCACAGGGTTATTCCAGACACATCTGATTTACCCTGACAGAACTGCCAGCCTGTTCCACAGTGCCCCTGCACCACCTGGCAACAATCAAAACTCACACCTACAACACAAGTACCAAAGATAAGGAAGCCACAAATTATTTCTTGCACTTTTAATATCATAAGAACAAGCTATGAAAATTTCTAGTAATAATAATAAAAAAAAGGTAGAGTAACCGGTAGGTTTGGGGGTTTTTTGGTTTTTTTTTCTTGTTTGTTTTAGTTTTTTAAAATTAATCTTACAAGAGATCTTAAACAATTCCAAAAATTTACAAAATATATTCAAGTGTGGAAAGTTATTTTACTGGTAAAACAGCATTTCTTTATAATGTGCTTTTCTCCAGACAGGTTAAGGAAGCACAAGCATATCAGAACAAACCATTCACATCATCAGAACAAATCCCTTTTCTCCAACATAGGCATTTTGAATCAATTTTAACTGTAGTATGCCAAAAGAACAGAGCAACAGAAAAGCAGTGATGGCCATAGACAATACAGGGAACATACACAAAGGAGAAAATCTCTCAAGTCTTCAGTTGCTACAGTTTCATACGTGGAAGTGCTTAGCTCTTTGGCTGGCTTTGTTTCACTGACTGGTTCTACAGGAGTAATTTGGTCTCAAACAAAAAAGAAGAATGGAAGCATTAACTCCAGTTCAGTGTTTGGAGTACAAACATATTCATTTTATAGATGCCCACTGTAAATTTTGGATATTGCAGTAGAGTCAGCAATGGTCACACTAAACCAGCTGGATGGGTTTGTACAGAATGAAATGAAAGCATTTTTGTGTTCTCTGCTAATATCAGCACAGAATATTAACAAACAGCACAAAGCTAGTAACAGAGAGATTTTTTGTTTGTGCCATTAGTTACTCCATTGTAAAACCACCCCTTGACTCTAAGAGCTACATTCTCACTCAGTACAATAATAAATAAAAATATTTTGCAAACCAGCTTTGTCAGTGATAAAGAGCAAGAGCTAACTATGGTAGTACTGAACCACCTTGTGTGATTCTCATTGAAGAGATGGAAATAGGCAGGAGTAACTGGCCCCTCACCCTGGCCTGAAGCAATTGTGTTCCAATAAATTTCCCTACAAAACCCCTGGGTATGCACACCAAGTCCTACTCCATCTACAAATCTTACTAAGTAAGAGTTTTAACTGGATTTGTCCAGCTAGGTCAGTTAGTTAACTTCCTCAGTCATGTTCCAGGTAGTGGTGGGGTATTTTTGTTTGGTCAGGTTTTTTTTAATATTAATTGCAAAAGACAGATTTAAAAGCTTGCATTTAAACAGCACGAAAATAATTGAGAATAACATCTGATTGAGTGAAACATTGCCTCATATATTTTGAATCTCCCAGTCTGCCTAGAAAAAGCTAAAAAACTATTATACAAATTCAAACTTGGATAAAAATATCCAATAAGTACTTATTCACAGCACAAGCTTATCAGGTACTGATATAAGTGTGTGTTCTGGTGACTGCCTTCAAAGTCCAACAAGCCACTGCCACATTGCTGCATTTTAAAAGGCAAAAACCTGTTTTGTGTATGCAAAGCAGATCTGTAACACCACTTACACGATCAACAGCAAGTTAAACAGCCAGAAAACACCACGCCAGTGTCACAGCTCAACAATGCTGTACCAGTTACAGGCATGCTTAGGTCATGTTTTCTTTTCAACCTTGTAGAGGAAATACAAATATATCAACATCACATATTCTCTTAAGAACAAACAGTAATTAAATAGAATGATCCTTTCTTCACTACATACAGAAATAACAATGTATTTACAATATTTACAGTTTTCAAAAATTCTGCTCTTGCACTGTTCTGCAGGAATTCAAATTCTTCAGCCTGAAAAATAGGTACACAACAGTTCTGACCATAAACAGCCTCTGAACAGAGACAGGTTACTAATTCTAACTTACTGCTGTAAAGACTAGAGGGCCTGAAAACGAAATAAAGCCACTCATTTCAGCTAAACATCCCATAGTTTGGGGGGATTACATGGCAAACTACAGATGCTTTAATGTTTTACACAAGTGAGATATTGCTCATTTCCACAGTTTTCTCCACTGAAGTCACTGAACAAGTGAGCTGCAGTTGGAACAGCTTCCAGACTTTTGCTGTCATTGAAACATGGGTTAAGATGAGAGTTACAAGCTCCCCTCCTGTATTTTCAGTTACAAGCAAAGAACTGACGAGTGTGTGCTCAGGGATACAGCTACAGCTATACAGCTACATTTTGGGTTTGGGTTTGTTTGGGTTTTTTTACTCAGCTTAAAATAGGAATGCACCAGTTTGAAACAAAGCTGCTGATAACTCAAATTTGCTCTTAAGTTCCAAAGTTAAGGTGGACTCTCTTAACTTTTACAGTCTTGAAAAGTGTTTCAAAGCAGCTGGAAGCTTTAAACTACAAACTTAAAGCAAAACACACAAACCCCTCAGAATCAATAATTAAAGGCAATGTTTAAAAAGAACATGAGAAATACAGTAAAAATCTGCATGAGAGGAAGATGGTGTTAGTGGTGCAGAGCTGCTGTTCTCAACTAAAAATAATGCAAGCACCTGTTGTGAATAACAGTACTGATGAGAAAAATTGAAGGCTTCACAGTAATGCACACTTTCAGTGCCACTTTTGAACTACCATGTTTCCTGAAAAGACAGAAAGGATTCAAAACTTGCAGACTTAACATGAGAAAAATTATCCAAACCTCATAGCAACAGAATGCAGAATTAAAGCCAACAGAAATCATGTGTGTGACCTATTGCTAGGTCACAATTTCAACAGAAAAATGATCAGTTTGAAGTTCTTCACATGCACGTGAAGAGTTATTGGCACGGGAGCTCCGAATCATTCAGCATGCCCTACATATGAATCCATGGAATTAACAGCCAAAGTCTGGGAAGCTCAGACCAAAAGAAAACCCAAAGATAAACAGTCCTTTGGCATCAGAGAAGGTAAACATTACCTTTCCAAGGGACAGAGATTACAAACTTAGGAGTTGTTTTTGCTCTTTTCACTAACAGTAGAAACCATAGCAATCCTTCCCAGCCTCTTACAACCAGGAGTAGGGAGCTTTCAAAACGACATCTTCATGCCACAAGCATCTTCCTCAAAAGAAAGAAGATGCTGCTTTAAAAACAGATCTTTTCAAGACGAAAAAATTTAGGTTTGGTCAGAATTGTACATGAATCGGATTTTGTGTTCCGACAGAACAGTTTGAGCACTCAGCAGTGGCAGCACAGCTGCATGTAAGGCATTTTAGGAATGATTCGAATACAGCTCACTGCCTTCAGCACTTGACTAAATACAACTAACACGAGCAACCTCTCACATTTTATTACTAAAGCTGTGCTCACTGGAATCAACCCCGAACCATCCGCTGGACCGTCCGCGACATCAGCCGCAACACAAAGAGCGCGCGCATTCCCCGCGTGGGAGCAGCTGCCTGCACAGTGGAGCCAAATTGGTTGGTGCCAGAGGAGAGGTCACTCATCAGAGCCCGTGCCAGGCCCTGCTAACTGGCCCAGTCCTGGAAGCGGAAGCAGTCCCCGGCGATCTTCCACACGGTGTTGGTGGGGGTGGCCTGGGCTGTCAGCAGGAAGTTCTGATTGAAGTAGCGCTGCTTATCCCCATCAAATTTGACAGTCCCACTTGTCACCACGAGGACTGTTGTCTGGCCTTGAGTGGCTTGCTCTTCACAAGGAGGTATGAAATGATGAAGAAAACAACTCAAACAAAGACTAGCAGGTAAAGAGGCAGGAAATGCACAGAGCAGCTTGGTTCGAGTGTGGTTACACTGCGCCAGGCTGACAGCTGGGTACAGGCAGGGGAGGGCAGCTCTGGTGCAGCGTTTCGTTCACCAACACGGCTTTGCCATTTTCATCTCCTGCTCTTCATTTTAGAGCACTGACAAACACCTCAGCTCGTGCTTACAATAAGCTCCCATTACTTGAGATATACACACATTTATCAATTTCCCCCCCAGTTATTAGAAATTATATCTTTTTCACAGCAGAGCAAAGCAAGTGTGTTTGACCACAGGCTTTCCCCTTACTTATATTCCCAAAATGTCCATTAGAAGCAATTGATTAACTTCTCAATTATGTAAGCCTTTCTTTGGGAGTCGTTAATCAGAAATCTAAAGAACTTAACACCTATTCTAGATGTAAAGAAATCAAAGTACATACAGGTGAATAACACTTTGTTCTACATTATATTGCAGGTCAGCACAAGAGGCCACTATGAGGGTCTCCCAAGCACAACATAACCTGATAAACCAGACTTTTTCCATACATGAAAACAGATCACGTCTGAATATGATCCAAACAAAAAAAAAGTCCTTAAAATATTTTCCCAGATATGGAAAAAAAAAAAAAAGTGTCTAGTTGCTGCATCTCTTGATTTGTGCTTTACTTAAGCACAACTTGACATTTCAAGCCTCGGTATTTTCTCTAAGCTTATTCCAAAGGAATTATTAAGCACTATTATAGTTGCTCACTTGCAATGGTTATAAAAAAATGAGAAATAACTAAGTAAATTATAATACAACCTTACCGTGAACAGGCTGGCAGTCCAACACATTAACCTGGAATTCACTTGATGGCAACATTTCAAAAAACTTATTTAGCTCTTCTTGCCCAGACACTGCATTACCATTCCAAACTAACGTTGCTTTGTCCAAATACAGCCTGGTTAAAGCCTGGATGATCATAAAAGACACATTTAGGAAAAATATATAAACATACAATGGACAACATACAGAACTCACACTGTGAATTACTGACTGTGAAGTAACATGGGACTGCAGGTGCTTTCACAGAAACTTCAAGTTATTAAATTGCAAGTACAGTACACTTCAAATTCCAAAGACTGCTCTCCAAGGCTCTCTTTTTGAGAAATATTTGTTATCTGGTACCACATTTATCCACAGTGTGGTCCAGGAAGACTTGCAGAGCCAGACACAGCTGTACTGCTTCAACTTCAGGCACTGGGAAGAAGCCCAGATCCAAAAGTGATAACTACTAATGAAAGAAGTTTGGGGAAAAAGAAGCTAAATCCTGACCTCAAGGGAAAATAAAGCAAGCTCTGCTTCCCTGTACTGACCAAATCCTGTAGCTGTAAGGGTCATGAGAAGTCTAAGGCACTTCTGAATAGCCCCTTTTACAGCAAGGCTGCACAAACTGAGGAACATTGCCCTGCTCTACCATGGCCACTACAGCACAGGTAACCAATGCTCAGCTGCTTTCTGTGTAATGACAGCTAAAATGCAAACAGAAAGTGCCAAGACAGTTTTAATTATTGTCAGAACAGTACATACCCTTCTTCTTTTGTCCATTGTCTCATAGTAAATGTTGACAAACTCATCTGCAGCTCTACAAGCTTGATCCACATAGGTTTTGAAATCCTGGAGGGAAGAAATCATATCAGATTTCTTTAGTTATGCAATCCAATCATTGACTCAATTTCTCCTGCAATCACTTTGACAGGTCTTTTCCATCCTCACCAAAAGCTGACATCAAATAATGTTGAAATCTATTCTATTTAATTATTAATTTCTACTTGCAGAAGTACCAGCTGTTAGGCACAGTTTCAGCATTAGTTTTGAATGCTGATCTATTTATTGTATTTAAATTGCAAATATTTACATTGGAGAATGGGCTACAGCTGGCTGCAGGTAGTGTGGCCACGCAGTTATTCAAGGAAAACAGTTGTTGCTGTGATGGCTGTTCTGAAATAAAGTTAAGGAACAAGATTTATTCATGTACTTCTGAGAATTAGCAAGAACCCCATCACACTGTCATTCTAGTCTCATTTTTTAACCTATCTTTATATACAGAAATATAAAATACAGTAAGAGAGAGAACACCAACATCTGGATGTATTCCTTCTAGTACTGAAAAACCAAACACTTCTCCTCACACCTCATCATTTTCCTTACATCTCTCTGTTTTTATTCACCCCAGTAGCAGCCCTTCTCGTCCCACCACTGCACTCTGATCTCACTGGGTTATTTGCTCAGTTTCTCCATCTGTTTGGCCTTTGAACTCTTACAGATCCTGAACTGGGACATCCTGGAAGGCAGATTCTGAATTTCCTGTCCCTGCATCCATAAACCTGCATGTGGTTCTCCTATCACCAATTGTTTAAAATGCTATTTTTTATCATTGTCCTATTTCAGTATTATGATCTCAGGATCTGCAGCTCAGTCAGTGCTGAACAATTTCACTGCTTGGATCTTCTTGGCTGCTTTTACTGAAGCTCCTCCAGAACCACCAGGAATTCCTCCAATACTAACAAAACTAATATTCATAATCAGAGAAAGCTCCAATCTGAAAAGTAACTAAGGCCTATCAAATAATCCCTGCTCATTCAACAAAGCCAAACACGTTTCTTTTGCACTCTCTTTTCTCTCCCCCTGCAAGGACACAAACTGCTCTTCATCTTCCTGCCTTCCCCAGCGATTCCCAAACTCACAGGGTAATGGCAATGCCAGAAAGTGTCCAGAGAAACTCTGGAGAGAGAAGGATCAGAGCTATCCCTGGCAACAGTGACTGCAGCTCTGCCTGCTGTGCCCTCACAGCTCACACTGCTCACCAACCCTTCCCACCCAGCACCAAACACTCTCACCCAGCTCCCAACAGAGGGAATGGGCACCAGTGAGGGCACTGGAGGAGTATCAGGAGACTGGAATGAGTTGTTGGGGTACCTGCAATACTTTCCAATTTCTAATAGGAAATAAGCTCTGTCGGTTTGGCAAGTTTTTACAGTCATGACCAGCAAACAGTTTTAAACTCTGTGAACAATTTAGGCTGGAATAAACTTCTGGAAGTCATCTGGTCTTAATCCCTTTCCAAAGCAGAGCTGACTCCAAAGGTTGATGCACCTTCCAGGCTGCATCTGGCAGCTCTGTGTCCTCTGTCCTGCCTCCTGCCACGTTTGGACACCTCCAAGGATGGAGATGGTCACAGTTCCTTCGGCTTCCGACGTCCATCCGCCTCACTCCTCACTCAGAAACCCTCCTTCCAGGCTTTTAGCAGGAAAGCCATAATTGAAAAAAACAGCCAATCAACCCTAAAATCAACTCGAAGACTATGGCGACAACTCCAAGCAGTTTTCCAACCTACACGGCCTCCCTGAGCTCCTCTCTGCCCTAAAGCCCCTGCAGGAGGATGCTGAGGCCGCAGCACAGGGCCCCGCCCTGTCCCGGGGACCCTCACGGGGTGGCAGTGTCCCCCGCCCGCGCTCCGCGCTGAGGCGCTGCCGCCCTGCCCGTGCCGTCCCTCACGGAGCCGGGGCACTCCCGGCGGCCTCCCGAGCACCCACGCCCGCCCTGTCACACGCAGCACCTCCCGAGGCGGGCACCCCGCGCTCCCCCCGCCC
>VWYP01024118.1:0-16151 GCA_013400435.1 Pycnonotus jocosus
ATACAGAGATGTTTTTGCTGTTGATGAGCTGGGGTTACACCAAGCCAAAGCCTTTTCTGGTGTTTGTCCTTCCATGTTGGTGAAGAAGCTGGGAGTGCATGGAAGGTTGGGAAGAGACACAGCTGGGACAGGTGGCCCCAACTGACCAAAGGGATATTCCAGACCATGTGACATCATGCTCAGTACACAAAACTACGTGTAACGGGGCCCTGCTCTCCTGGAGATGACTGAACAGCTGCCTGCTCGTGGGAAGCAGTGATTTAATACCTTTCTTTGCTTTGGTTACGTACATAGATACTGTTTTCTCTGTTAAACTGTCTATATCTCATCTCAGGAGTTTTCCAGCTCTCACCCTTCACATTCTCTCACCAGCCACACTGGCAGGAAAGGAGCGAGGGGCTGCCTGGGGCTCTGCTGCTGGCTGGGGTGAAACCACCACATAGGGTTTCCACTAGAAGTTCTCTCATCTCAGTGGTCATAGTCCAATTAGCAGAAAGTGACCTCTGGATGTAGACATTATTTTGTAACAATTCTAGACCCCATTATAAAACTGACATCCAGGAAAGATCCTAAAACTCCGGCTCTTTTTGGATGATCTTCTTTCTCAAAAGGACGAAGATTCCTTGTGTTCAGATGCAAAACTTTCCTGGTCTACTGAATAACACCTGAAGAGACTACAGAAGGCACCAAAGTGCTAACTGAAAACTCTTGAATATGAGGTATGCCGGATAGCTTTTCCACAAGATAAAGAAAATGGCTATTTTTGCCAGAACTGAGTCCCCTAGGTTCAGTGCAGCTTTTCCTAATAAAACAAAAAGCAAACACCACTCTGATTTTTCCCACTTATAAGGTCTGATTGCAATTTCACAGCGAGATAAGTGCCCTCACACTGAGAGTAGCAGAGCACCAGATCAGGCTGCCCAGGGTGGCCATGGAGCCTCCCTCTCCAGAGGCATTCAAAACCCAGCTGGACGCATTCTTTTGCAGCCTGCTGGTGATCTTTGGCAAGTGGGTTGGCCTGGATGATCTCCAGAGATTGCTTCTAACACTATGTATTATTTTGGTATGGCCTGTTTTTTGGTAGCAGGAAGGGTACAAAGTTGGCTCCCATGAGAAGCTGCTGGAAGCTTCCACCATGTCAAGCAGAACCAGTCTCTGACGGCTCTGAAGATGGACATGCTGCTGGCTAAAACTAGGCCAATGAGAGAGGCTCCTAACACCCTGTGATGACATATGTAAGAAGAAAATCAAAACAACATAACAGGTTTTTCTTCTAGTTGGAGAGGAGGAGGAGGTGAGAACGTGTGAGGGAAACAACACGGAGACACCAAGGTCAGTGCAGAAGGAGGGGCAGGAGCTGCTCCAGGCACTGGAGCTGAGATTCCACTGCAGGCCGTGGCGAGGCCGTGGTGGAGCAGCTGTGCCCCTGCAGCCCATGCAGGTCCACAGGGGATGCAGAGATCCATGGGGAAGATGCCCACACTGGAGCAGGGGGATGCCTGGAGGAGGCTGTGATCCAATGGAAGACCCGGAGGAGAGACAGGGCCCTTGTTCCAGGCTGGAGCAGCCAGGAACTTGGAAGACTGCACTCCATGGAAAAAGTGACCCATGCCACAGCAGCTTTGGGAGGACTGTCTGCCCATGGGAGGGTCTCATGTTTGCAGCAGCTGCAGTTTGGCTGCTGGTGGTGAGAGTGGACCCACATCAGGGCAGTTCATGGAGAGCTGTCTCCCGTAGGAGGGACCCCACAGTGTCACAGGGGAAGGATTCCTCTCCTGGAGCAGCAGAAGAAAATCTCGGTGGTGAACTGACCAAAACCCCCATGCCCTGTCCTGCACTGTTGGTGGGAAGAAGGGGGGGCTGGGGTAAAAAGGTATTTAAAGGGCTTATTTTACTTCTCATTATCTTCCTCTGATTCTGTTAGTCATAATTTCACTTTGCAACTTAAGTTGAACCTGTATTGCCCTTGAAGTGTTTTCTCCTGGTCCTGGTCTCTCAGCTCAGGAATCCTTTCCTTTTTTCCAAACATTAAAATCTGGCATATAAGTATTCAAAGAAGGTGTGGCAGATGGTTTTACCCACTGACAACCCATTTCTAAATTTTGCACTGGAGATCTGAATCCTGTATTACTTTAATGACTGCTTCGTTAGTATATAATATTAAATTTTCATACTTTCAAAAACTCTTTCTGTCCATAATCAAGCACAAGCTTGTATTTGCTTTTTATTTAAAGAGGTAAGATCATATGTCTTGGTAAACTTAATATATTATTTTAATTTTGTTAACTGTGTGAGAGTGTCTATCTTACAGTACCTTGCAGGCTATGAATATTCAAGAGATCTTCTGTTAAGCAATTTCAATTAATCTGTCTCTCATGTCATAATCAGAGAAATAGTTTGCATTTTTTACAGGAAATGGACAGGATCCCAGATATACATTACGTGCCAGAGTTTATACTTCCCACCGTTCAGAGAAGAAATTGTGCATGATTTACTACCAATGTTACAATCAGGTTGCAATAAATGTTACTTTGAATTAGATGTGCTTTAATTTACCATGACTTTTGCATCTCTAAGCACCCTGTTGGAGTTCTGCTGTTAATATTAACTGAAGCACATGGTTCTTTTGTTACTCATTAATGCCCCTATTCAACAGAAATTGAATTTCCACAGCTGCCATGCACTGCAAGTTCCTGAGGCTTAGTACCCAAAGGGCCTAATCCTGGTGCAGCTGATGGATTGTCCTTTGCAGAGGGTTAGAGCTTTCTTCAGGGCTGCCATACCATCTGAGATGGCCTGCCACAGCCTTCTCATCTAGACTGAAGAAGAATCATATCAAGGTAATGGATGGAACTGTTTCTGGAGGTGCTAACACACCTGTCCATTTTAAAAGGCATCCTCTGGACATTACAGGGCTTTCCAAGTATTTCAGGTCACAAATGTGATACCAACCTAAAATGAAAATATTAAACTGTATGAAACTTGATGAAAACAGAGTTTTTAATGAATGGCTGGCAGGTAATAGGAAAGCATTGCAAATTCAATGCTTTCACTCTCCCATTTTGTCAAAGGCTATCAAAATTTTATTCTTAGTGTTTCCACAATATGTTTCTTAAGGTACAGGACTCCTACTTAATTGAAAATTCTCCAAAATCCAGAAAAAGCTGAAGATCTTCTCACAGATGATTCTCTAAATTTTAGCTTTCATATTTTTCAGATTATATGGTGCCTAGGTGTGTAGCTCTGCGCCTCATATTAAGTGCTAGTAAGCTCTCTTCATAGGGTAGGTAGACAAAACAAATCCTTTTCTAGATGGAGATCGAAGACAACTGTTACAAGTTTTCAGGCCCAAAAGCATAAACAATGGTGGATTAAAGAGAAACAAGAAGGATCAGGCCTCATAATCTGAAGTTGTAACTGGACAATTAACCCCAATATCCAAATGGGCAAAAACTTATAAAAGTGCAAGCTCTTGTGACCAGTGGTCAATTTTGTGACCATTTTGGGTCCATCTGGGACCAAGCCTGGACACGCTCTTGTACTGCCCAAGGTGTACCCTGAAGGCCTTTTAATAAATACTTACTTTATTCTCTTAGCTCTGTCTAGTCTCTGTTTCAGGTCAGCCTTCCCAAGGAATCACAGATGCTTCATTTCCATAGTCATTTGACCATTTCATGTTTCATAGTTAATCCGGGGACATGATATTTGTTTCTGCATGCTAGCATTTCTAACGATGCAAGATATTTCTGCTAAATATAGGAGCCTAAGATAAATTAATTTGTGATTTTTTTTCTCATGTAACCTGATCTTGACTAAAATTATCAGAACTTCAAAGAAAGCATTTTGATTTAGCACTTGTCAAAACATATCTGTAGATATAACTCTTCTTATCTTTTACTTTGTCAATGAAGCAGCTTATGTTAAGGTTAGAGAAAGACATTGAATACCAGCTGAGCATCATCATCTATGGAGATGGAATACTGTGATAAAACAGCACTACCAAGAAAGCCTTTCCAGCCTCCTTAACCTGTTTTCTGCCTGTAAATATGTCTTGAGCTATCATAAAATCATTGAATCACAGAACGGTTTGGGTTGGAAGGGACTTTAAATATCATCTTGTTTCAACCTCTCTGCCATGTGCAAGAACACCTTCCACTAGACCAAGCTTCTCACAGGCCCATCCAATCTGACATTAAACACCTTCAGGGATGGGACATCCACAGCTTTCTGAGCCTTTTCCAGTGCCTCACCACCCTCCCAGCTGAGGAATACATCTGAAGCATGTAGCTCACTTTGCACGCTGCAAATTGAGGTGAAGTTTGAGATGCAGATTGAGCTCTGGGTAGGAGTCTGAGCAAAAGGCCATGAACTGCCAACCCTTTGGATAAAAAGGAGAGTGAAGACAAGTAGTGCCAGCCAGGAGAATGGGCATTGAGAGACACAGCAGGAGCAGCAGGAGTCAAGAAGAAGAGCAAGACTTGGGCAGGGCAGCCTGTAGAGTATAAAAGACCGGGGGTTGCTTTTTTGGGGGCTCCTCCTCAGAGACACCAGTTCAGACTATTTTTGTGTTACTGTGCTGCAAACAAACCTCTCTGTGGAATGAGACAGGTGAGACTTCGCTATGAGGAAATCTGGTCTGAATGTGTGGGTGTGTGGTGAGCAAAGCAGGGGCCTGTCAGGTCACTGGAGCTACTCACTGTGAAGGGGCTTTGGTCCCATGAATGAATGTCTCCGGCCTTGGGAATGTGATGGCCAAGAGAGGCTCATGAATGGTCGGACTGGGAAATTTCTTTAATACTGACAGTATAATATCTAATCTAACCCTACTGTCTTTTAGTTACCTCCTTGTTCTGTCACTACGCACCCTTGTAAAAAGCCCCCCTCCAACTTTCTTGTACGTTCCTTTCAGGTATTGGGAGGCTGTAATTAGGTACCTCAAAGTCTTCTCTTTTCCAGGTTGACCAATCTCAACTCAGATTTTTCTGTTGGAGACATGCTCCATGCCTCTAATGAACTAGGTAGCTTTTCTCTGGACTTGTTCCAACATGCTGTTCTCCCTGTGCTGCTCCTCACCTACCCTCTGCAAGTGAGACACTTGAGTTTTCCCAAGCAAAAAGGCTCCTCCTTCACTGAGAAACATCTGAGGCTAGCATGCCTGGTTCTGCATAAGCCTTTCCATTGTCATAGAACCCAATATTTTTGCAATGACATCAGCCATAGAGCCATATATTAATAGACTCAATATGTCTGTTTCTTCCAGTGTTGCTATCTTATGTGGGTGTTCAGGGCTTTTTGCTCCGGCTAGCTGAGGTTTTTCTGCCCTGCTCCCCTTGATAATTCGTGGGGGTTCAATCTCTAGGCTCCACGTGGTCTGAGGCTTGGTGAAATGAAGAGAGGATTCTGCTTTGGTTAGGAGATCTTTATTCCATGTGGGATGGAAGGCAGAATGGCTGAGAATGGTCCGTTCACCTTTTTTATCACCTCGGGTGATACCTGAACCAGGGGGGTCTTAGGTCCAATCAAAGAGGGGGAGGGGCGTGGTCAAGGCCAAGGTTATTCTACAATACAATGGGGAAGGGTGGCACCCGGGCATCTTGCCAATAGGTGAGGGTAAATCAGGGTGATTGACAAGACAGGGTGATACCACCAGGAGGTGGGAAAGGGGGGTTCAAGGGAATGGGATGAACCATTTACAATTTGATTACACACTGTAACAATCTTATACTGGAAGAATAGAGGGAAATATAACTCGTGTGCCAGATTCCTTTACCCACTGCCTCAAGACTCTGAAGGTATTTTTGGACACCCTCAGACTACCCTCATGATGCCACTTCATCACCCCCCTCTATGGGAGATCAGGAATAGATAGTAGTCCAACACCCAGAAATTTTCAGCCTGTTGTCTGCAGGCATTTTGCAGACCCTGCCTACCTTAAGAAGGGAGAATCTGCAGTACAAATGTTTTATTGCCATGTTAATAATTAGCAGAGAAAAGCCCCCTTTGTTGTTTGGGTTTTTTTCCTCAAAACGCCAAGCTCTCAATATTGTCAGGATTGTATGCAGGGTTTCTGTTTATCTCTGAGATAGAAGTTGACTGGAATTATACCATTTCTTGCCTGCTGCAACTTTGATTTTCTCATTTTTCCAGATATACACAGCATTCCAATAGCTTTGTAAATTCATACCAAGAATGTATGGTGAGATGATTGCAGCATTAAAATTACTAGCTATAGATTAAAATCTTAAAGTTTTAAAATGTAATAAAATAAATTAAATAGAAGTTAAATACACCAGGGTCTCTGATTCTTAGCCAGCATGAAAATTCATTATATTTAGTGGGATTGCTCGTAAGCTCCAGGACTGATCTTCAATATTTCCAGAATCTGTAGCAATGTTAGTCTGCAGATCACAGAAAGCACAACTTTACAGTCTTTGCAATTAACATGAATTAAAGGTGAGAAGCACTGGAAATACTTTTTTTAATATTCAAGTGCATCAAAAATCAATATAATTTAACAGAAAATTGCTGCTAAGCTTCATGTTAACTCAATATGTAGGTGCTTTTTTTTTCAAGTTTTATTTTGATTTCCTTGGGTAAGCCCTACACATCGTAGTTATAAACATTCATATTAAACAAAGAAGTTTAATTAAGACTAAATTCAGCTGTAGGAAAACAAAATGTAGGCTCTCTAACATCGAGATTCAGACAGGGAGTCCTTAGTGAACATCAGAAAACACACTTATCTTTGCCATTTTTTTACATTTTTTTTGTTGTAGCATCTGGCCCTGCTAAAGTCTTGATTGCATATGTACAGAAAGACATTACTCTTGTTATTGCAATAGTTGTTAACACTTTTGTTTCCCACTCTGAGAAAGGTTCATATTTTACACTGTCCTGATATTTTTCTATAGATTATAGAATCATAAAATATTTCAAATAGAATACTGGATTATAGAATCACAAAATATCTCAAACTGGAAGAGATTCATAGGGGTCAGCAAGTCCAACTCCCTACTCTTCACAGGACTACTTAAAAATAAACCATAAGAGGGTCATCCCGATGCTCCTTCAATTCTGTCAGACCTGTGACCACTTCTCTGGGTACACTGCTCCAGTGACTGACCACCCTTTGGGTTCAGATACCTCCTCTCTACAAGACCCCCTCATCATCAAGGAAGCCCACAGCTCCTCTTAATTCAGAATGATCATTAAACTAACTTAATGAATGTTTGACTCCTGCATCCAGATAATTTATAAAAAGTACTAATGAGCACTGGCTCGAAAATTGAGCCCTGTGGAATTATGATCAACTATTTCTTGATTTTTCTATCCATTTGAAGTTTGGCTTGCTTCACCTCTATTTAGGTTACTTTCTTGCTTCGTGAATTTAAAAAAAAATCTTCAAACATTTGTGAAACATTTTTTGAATTAAAGACAAACTCACATATGATTATTCTAGTTCCACAGATTTTTTTTAATTAGGATAAAATTTCAAGAAAAATCAGTTGAATTCTCAGAAGTAGTCACCATTCAACCCAGAATCCAGTTCAAATTACCAGTCACTTGCACTGCATGGTAGGTATACAGACAAATAGTTTTGCAGAAAATTTTTTTTTAAAAAGACAAATGAAGAAGTTTTCATTCATTCTTCTGTGCATCAAATATACTGGAGAATACATCTATCAAAATGAACAGAAATATCACCAGAAGTGCAAAGTCCATAATATCAAACAAGTTATAGATTCCAGTGTTTTGATGCATTACCACTGGAAAGGTTTTTTGCTGATTTCTACCTTGACCTTTTTTCCATCTTGCAATGTGGGCTCATTAGCACTCTCCATGGAAGGGAGAACAATCCATTCTTTTCCTTTTAGCAAGCACCCTTCTAATTATATCAGTAATTGGGTCTCAGTGTTTTCCTAATGTTTTCTTGAAGATAAATATTTACAGAATTTCAGTTCTTTCTTGCAGGTCACATATGCTCAAGCACGGTCCTTTTCTGGATTCACCTCAATTTATCTATGATTCTCCTTACATGCCCAAACCCAGATGTTCCTTTGGTAAGAGATCACACATGTTACTCAGGAATCAATATTGTCACCCATTCATGTTTCTCTTGCCTGAGATAATAACCAAATTTACCTTAAGAGCACCTACCCTGTACTTGTGGAGTTCCTCTGTCAACATGTTAGCTTGTCCACTCTTGAGTTTCATCTTAATTTTTCCCCAGATTATTTTATAATATTTTTTTCTCCTATGGTTAGTCATCTCCAAATGTCAATAAGAATTTTTAATTTCCATTAAAATCTGAAAAGCCTTAGATCCTTTATGGAATCACGAAAGATACATAAACCCATTTCAACAGATTCTGTAAATGTTGCTACTCACTTCTGCAATATTTTCAATAGAGACAGTCTTTCATTTTTCAGCCATTCTAGGCTAATATATTAACCAATGTCAAAAGCTGATTGCATTTATTGTATCTCCCCTATCTACACATCTTTTCACCTTGCTATAACTTGTTTTGAATTACTTTGTTCTCAATAAATCTAGGCTAGTTATTAATATGTTCCTTGTTATTTTTCAAAATCTCTAAGTCTTGGAACTAAACTAGCTCATTAGTCCATCTTTCCCTTTCCTACATAAGGGAAAGGATCTCCCTTTCCTACATAAAGCTTAGTACCAGGCATTATGCTTGCTATTTTTATAGCACTCCTGTTGCACAGCAGCCCTCCACCATTTCTCAAAGGCAAATTCCAACTATACTGAAATTGCTTAGGCAACATCACTAAGAATACTATTATGAAGTTTGTCTGACTATTATGAAATTTATCTATTGTCTGAAGTCTATCAGACAATTTCAAAACATGTAATTTATCTAAGTGATCCCTTATCTGTATTTTCCAGAATTCAACTTGAAATCTTTGTCATCAGTATTGTGTTACTCATCTGCTCTTGACTGATCTTTTTGTGAAGACTAAATGTAGCAAGGCTCATATAGATCATGTGAGGGTTGGAAAGGGTTTTCTTTTCCCTTCAATTTCCTTCTGCCAGCAATAGATTTGTAGAACTTATAATTAACTAATTTTAAAATGCTTTCCTTTTAGCCTTGACATTTTCTGCTAGTTAACCTCATTTCATACCTTGACTTTCCAACTCTGTTACTACATATTCACATTATACTTTGTTTCCATCAGACTGCCAATGAGATAACCAAGTTTGTATTTTGTGTTTAGTCATTCCTTGAAGTCAGTAAAGGTGCCATGACTTGGGCTTATTTACTCTACCTAGCTGTCCTATTCTATCCAGTATTCTTCCTGGGTAACCTTAAGTAAAAATTCTGAGAACTAATTGAAATCTCTTTTCTGGAATTCCTTTTTTTTTTTTTTCTGTCTTCTTCTTCTCTTCCCGAAGACCTTATTCCCGAAAATCTTATTTCAGTTTCAATCATTTTCAGTTCAAAAAAGACAGTTTCATCCCTCTCTACTTGTTCTTTAGCAAAAGAGATCTCTCACCTGTCAGTTCCTATATTCTGTTGGACAATCTGGGTCTTCACCTGGATTTGTTACGATCTTCCACTGAACACTGTTTTTCACCTGGTGCTTTCTACATTTTTTTGACATAAATTATTACCCATATATCTGCCATATAAGTCTGCATTTCATATCATAGACTTTGAACAAGTCCAACTCCACATGTACTCAAAACCTCAGGGCAAGCATATTGTCTTGTTCAAGATCACACTTTTTTCTGCCTGAGCAAAATATACACAGGAATACTAGCACTCCAGTAATGAGGAATGCCAGAAAAACCCGTTATACTAATTAAATGATGTTTCTGACTGTGCATTAAGATTTGCAGCTTCTCCTGTTTATAGCACTTTATTATTTCACTTATGTGCTGACATGCAAGACTACTTTTTTTACTTTTATTAGCTTTCTTGAATTAATATACTTAATTTTGCTGTCCTATCTAAAGACTGTTTATGATCATCCACTGTTTCTTCTTACATCCTGCTTCTTGATCTTCACTTAAGTAGTAGGTCAAAATGCAGAGGTGGTTTCACCCTATGTTTAGGTAAATCCCTTCTTGTCCATAGGTATCACTGCAAGATGTTTTATACTTGTCTTTGAGAAATGTCAGTGGAACCAATGTTACTCAAACATCTGAGTTCAAATTACATTGGGTGTAAGGGGCGGGTGGTTGTGCATCATTTTTTGAGGCCAGGAGAATTTAAAATATCTCTGTTTACCTTTCAAGTAAGCATAAGGGAACATTGGAGGTTATTTCTGTATTCAGTTATAAGAAGGTGCTCTTTTCTTTTTTTACTAAGTTCAGTAAAAACTGAAAATAATCCTCCTCTTTGATTTGATTGTTCCATAGTTGCCTATTTCATGACTTGTTAACCCTTCTTTGAAGCAGCTAGTTTCTGAATTCCTTGGATACAGTGTACTAAAGCAGCCAGAACCCTGATGCAGTAACTCGAACAATTATTTTCTGATGCTCTTTAGTCTTTTTTGTCCATTTTTTCACTAGGGGTCCAGCTATTGCTCTTAAGGCCTGATACCAAGCAATTAATTACTATACATTCATCAGTTTTTGGACAGGATGCTGAAGAACTCAAGTAGTGAGCAGATGAGTACCTAAGTACTATTTTTCTGATATACAGTCTACAAGGAATCTCCACTGCATCAAACACTGGCAGCTACACATCAGCAGAGCCGATAGCCCTGTTCAGACCGGACAGCTACCCAGGTCCCAGTGACAGAAGGGATAGGCACTCCACAAACCAGCAGTGGAAAAGAAATCAACAGACTCACATGAAAAGGAGTTGAGACTACAAGAAACACAGATGAAAACATCAGGTACTGGATATGATTTCCATAAATCACTCAAAAGTCTAATACCAAAAGAACCGATATCTCATGGCATTTCAGAGTCCCTAAAATGCAGGAAAAATGTCAACATCTGCACTGCTGAAGTGATCAAAGTATTAGATTAAGATGGCAGGGATGACAATGAAAAATAAGAACAAGAAGGAAGCTGCCTCAGAGAACATTGGGTGCTGTAATGTCTCCATGTCCTAACAAATTATAAAATCTCCACTTCTCTGGCAGTTCTAGAGGAGCATACAAGAATTGTTTACTATGAATGTTATTATACTGCACACTAAACTAAAACCTAAGCATATCAATGCTTCCTGAAACCACTGAACTCAAGTAACCTCTTAGCGTATCCCTTTCTACTTTATCTTATGAAAACTACAGCTCTAGATTGGTACCTATGGTTCATGCATGAAGTCTGTTCTTTCTGAATTCCTCTTTTAACTCAATTTGTACATTGTTTTGGGCAAAAGAGCACCTGAAGAATACAGGCTCAGTAGCTGAAAAATTTTAAAACCAAAAGGTTTGCTTTTTTTCTCATAAAATCCTTAAATTCAGTACACTTTCAAGAACAAGCAGTAACAGATGTTACAGATGACAGGAAAAGAAGTCTTTGTCCAAGGAAGCACAGGACTAGTTCTGTGACAAAATCCAGCTCATATGTGTACCATCAAAACCAGGCAATTAAGTTTTAAGAGAGTGTTTTCAGAAGTCTTATGAGCTGTTTTATGTATATATCTTTGTGCTTTGTTCCTTCTCTCCAGCCCAAGAGGTTACCCCTAGAATGCCCATGAAGGAAAAGAAACCTATTTTGTTTTTAAAAACACTGAATAATTTATTCTTTATTTATGTGCTATTATATGCACTGCTAACTGGTTTCTCTGTTAAAAGAATCAAGATAGTGTCTAACTTAGAGGAGTAGCCATGGCCAGCTTGCATGGAAAAAAAACACAGTGGATTTGACAAACTGTAAATGGGAGTAGGAGGCATCTTTTGTGCAGGATCTGATGGCAATTAATATCAGGTCTAACTGCTTGTGCTGAGGAATGGGCATGTGAACTTCATCTGGACCTTAGACAATTAACATAGCAAGCAAAATTGATCTATGTTTTCAAAAAATACAGTACATCAGGCTTCCCAGCATAAGCTGACTGAATCGGTATTAAACTCCATGTACAGCAATTATCACTTTAATTAAAAGATGTAATGGGCAGTGGCACATACCCTAGAGAATTCTAGAGAGAGAAAAGTTTAGGGATTGGTATTTTTCATCACTGAAACTGAGTAAGAGACAGTGTCTAACATTGAAGGAACTTCCATGTTCCTTAAATGGGACAGTTGCAACCCTCTAGAAATGTAATTGAAAAATTTCAAATGGGCTGTAAAAACAAATTCTCAAAACCTGGGGGTTCTTAAACCTTTTATCTCAAAGGAATTATCTTGGTAGCTGCAGCACATTTCATAAAATGTCTCAGGTTAATAAAATTTCTTTATTCTAAAAACTAGTTTTAGAATATGAAGACACTCCTACTACTGCCTATAATTTGCATGACATATCTTCTCATGATTATGAGAAACAAATCAAGCCTGCAAATTTCTCTTTCACTGCCAGTTATTGTCGAGAGCCAAATTTTGTTCTACTTTTCTTAAACCAAAGTTGTCCTTGAGTCTCCCAGTTTCTTAATTGCGTGAGGGTTCAATGTAAACCACAGAATGAAAAACAGAGACCAACAGGTAAGCCCTGAGCTGCAGCCCAAACTGGAGAATGCCACTGACCTCTTTGTGACCTATAAGCAATTCCTAGCTTATTTTGATTATAAAAACAGGAGAGAAAAACAATGAAGAATGTAGGATTTTAGGATTTTCTTTAGGTGCTCATTTCTGTAGGTGCAGCTTGACTACACCTCTGAGCCGTAGGAGGAAGTACAAATTAAGGCCAAATGCTCACTGGACTCCTACCAGCAACATTGAGGAAGTGGCTGTGGAGCAGGTCTGTGAGGTTTTCATGATCTCTGTGTGGATTGTCATCATCATGTTCATTCTCTGTTAAAATAACAGCTGCTACAGGCAGGTAAGAGCTGGGTGAAGTTAGCCGGAGAGCCCACTCTGGTCACCAGGCTAAGAAATGCTACCAGCTCATAACACAAGAGTACCACACAGGAGAGTTTTCCAGTTCCAGCTGGACTGCCAATACAGAGCCATTTGCTCTGAAAGAAACAGGTTAATTCCTCATATCTAGAACACTGCAGCAGCCTGTTTGGGTTTTTGTTTTGACAACACAAGAGGCTTCCCAACAGAGAATGGGTTTCATTAGTATCACACAACCAATGGCAATCATGAGTTTTTCATCAGCTTTGTGATAGTAAATTAAATTAGTTCATATCATTGTTCAGAGCTTAAAATGCTGCATTGTGAAATTATTAACTTAAAAAAAACCAAACAAACAACAAAAAAACACCACAAAACCACCACAACAACAAAACAACAAACAAAGCAACTAACTTGTTCAACCAAAGCATCTTCCCTGTATCCAGTCAGTGATTTTCTGGCCAATGCAGCNAAAAAAAAAAAACAAAAAACAAAAACAAAAACAAAAACAAAACAAAAAAAAACCAAAAACAAAACAAAACAAAACAAAACAAAACAAACAAAAAAAAACCAACCCAAAACCAATTAATGACATTTTTAAATCATGGTATGTCCCACAGAAGCTGGGATCTATTTTTATAAGCCCTCTTTTATTAATTATAGCCAAATACACTTCAAAACTTGTTTAACTTTAAAAAAACCCAAACTCAAATACAGGTGATTGACCTCCATGGAGTTCAAACTGAGCAAGATAAACCTTGATAAAATGTCAGTAGGAATTAATTTATCAGTGGGAAAAAATATATATAATTTGGTAGAGCCTAGGGGATTAGGGAGAAGATGTTTCCCCCACTTGAGATTTACACTTGAGATTTTAAATCTATGTCATTGAGTCTTTCAGAAAAGGGAAATTATTTCTTTGTTCTTACTATCTTGCCTTATATTTTCCTTCCAGTAAAAAAAAGAAAAAAGAAAAAAAAAATTAAATACAAGGCTTGCAACTTCCTTAAGGAAAAAAAAAAAAAAAAAAATTAAATACAAGGCTTGCAACTTCCTTAAGGAAAAAAAAAAAAAAAAGAAAAGAAAGAAAAGGGGGAAAAAAGTGTATTGTGATAGGAATCCTACTGAGAATTGCTGACTAAGAGTTTTCTTTGAAATAGATTTTAATTTAGATATCTGGAGGAGATTTGTGAAATCCACTTGAAGTCTGATATCCATACCTCAAAAAAGAAGCAATTTTGCTGGAGATAGAAATTGCAAAGATTTTTATTTCCACCCATTAGATAATAATGCTATAATTATTCTGTCATTCCAAATCTGCTTTAAAAGGTGCAGTCTTCACATATAGCCTTTCTTGTTCTGTCAAAATTACCAGTGTGAAATTAGAAGGAAAACTGTTGTCAGAGTAACAATAGTTTGACATCTTATTGTACAGTGGTCTGGATGAGTCAGCCTGAGTGAGCAACACGATGGTAATGGAAAATCTTGCTATGTTTGCACACATGCATTGCCTATCCAGCTCCAACATATAAACATACCACTATGCAACAAGATGTCAAATTACAGTTGCAATGACATTCTGCTTTCTAAAGAACTTCCTCAGTAAGAGCATAACAGAGGGGGACCAACACTCAAGTCACAACTCTCCTGGTGGCGTATAATTGAAGCAGTCCATACACACTTGAGCCCTCATTCTGGGCACAGTTGTAAGTTGTGTTCTCCCAAGCATCTCATCCCAGTATCTAAGTCCTCCTTCTCTAGTTTGAATGATGTCATGAGCTGCCAAATGACTTTTGAAATGTGCAGACAAGAGAAGGCAGAGATTCCCTTTCTGAAAGAAGGAAACCTTGCAAATGATGCTGTGGTTCCAGGCAAACAGGAACAAGCTGAGGTATGGCTAAGCTCGCTGGCACCTGGTAAAATATGCAAAATCAGGACAATCCCACCAGCACCCACCAGAAAAGTTCTGCTTGAGAAAAGCAAAGCAAGGGAACCGCTGAGAGAGGAGTTTATCACTCGTGCAGTGTTGTCTGACAATTTGCTTACCAACCTCGCCTTATGGTTTTCACCCTGGGTGATAAATGTGAGGTTCCAGGTACAGACGCATCCATCACTGGTGGCACTCCAAACTATCAGTGGGGGACCACTGGAAATATGGCTGATAACTAGCCTTTGCTCTCCTCCTGCCTTCCACAGGAGAACAAGGAAAATAGTGTAGAACAAGGATACTCAATTTTATACTGCGGCTTTAGGCCCAGATTCATTCTCTGTGTCTAAGTGCTTAATGAAGCCACTAAATCATCCTAGCTTTCCTCTGGAATCAATATAGGAAAACAATGGGCAGAATTACCTGCTATATTAAAGGTGTACCCAAGGGCAACAAGACACCTATTGTCAGTGTCTTGGGGAAGCACAAACTGATTGGTCCAAAACCCCTTACTGCTTGCTTCAAGAACATAATAAGCTCTATTCAGTTTACTTTTCATTGATCTACACAATCCTGAATTTAAGCATATTCCTCAGGCTTTCTTCAAATCAGAAATAGCTAGAAAAGACATTAAACTATTTACTAATATAATGAGTACTTCAGCTATATTTATGGCACGGACACAGATTAAAGTTACTGGAAAGACAAAGGAACATTTGTGCATTTGCAGGTAGAGTTGCATTAAGTATGCCTCTGTCAAATTGTGTTTCTTACTATGAAAAACTTAAATTCTATCTTCATGCTTCCAACCAGACTTCATCTAATATCTGTTCTCCTCTTTCAATAAATTAGATTTCCACTTTAATTATTACAATTTTTGCAGTAGGGTATTTGACCATAATCTTAACAGTAGATTCATTATCATCTATACACTAAGCAGAATATGTGAGTACTCTTTTGGAATCATGTGTGTTTCTTCAGTGTAGTACATAGCCAGATTAGAACAGCTGTGAACTCAATGGAACATTCAATGCAAAATATGTCCTGACACTACAATTTCTGTTCAAATAAATTTGGGGGGGAAATGCTGTGGAAGCAGAATTACATTAGGAAGTCATTTCAGGAGAAAAAAACAAAGCTCACTAATACTACGCAGTGTCACTACAGGTACACTCACCTGACACCAAAAAATTAGGAAAAACTGTAATTTCACACCCTCGGTAACCATTCATACAAAAAAAAAAAAAAAATCT
>VWYP01024118.1:16277-32454 GCA_013400435.1 Pycnonotus jocosus
AAAAAAACCCACAACCAAAAAAAGGACAAAGTATAGGCACATATTTCTTTAAGAAAGGTGTCCTTGATCTTTTTACTTGAACTGAATTTCATATGAACTTCCTTCCAAATTTTCTCTGCACTTGACAAAGTGGAAACTTATCCTTTTTGACCTCCACTGTAGGTACTTTTAAAGGAGATAAAAGAATTTTAACGATATGGCTGCTCATTCTCCCAAACAAATTGTACCACTTCCTTCCAGTGCTCCGGCTACACCCCTGTGAGGAGGTGCAGGGGTTAGGCTCATCCAACATTGCCATCTGGTGATGAAGTGCTTTCATTGCTCTGTCAGCATGTTAGACAGACAGAGCTTTACAAAAAGAAAACTAGACAATATGGCTACTTCACTCACCCATGACTGACCACCTTTGCATACTCGGTAAGGGAGATAAGGGATTATAGAAAAATGGGCAATGTCCCTTTAAAAAGTGTTTTCTTATATATAATTCTCATCAGCCACTACAAAAAATTGATTGCTCTATGTTCTTGCTCTGTGAGACACTCCAGCTGCATCTGTTGCATTGTGCATACAAGTAAACGGTGGAAAAAATTTCTGCTGTATTTAAACCAATAAACATACTTTGCATTACTGTTTTAGTGACATAGAGGAGAGTGGAAAAGAGAAAGCACTATGTCTAGAATAAGAATAGCAGTTTAAAGAAAAAAAAGGTAATTGTTGTTATTGCAGTAAAACAATTGCTAGTGATCTGAAAAGAAATCATTTGATTTTTCTTTTTTTTTTTTAATCTTAAAAGAATCAATGTTGGTGAATTTCACAACTTGACTTTATTAGGCCACTGTACAGAAAAAGACATGACATTAATTAAATTAAATTAAATTAGATTAAAGACATGACATTAAATTTATTTTGCTTTTACATAGGTCACTAGAAATGAGTGTCAATAATCCATATCAACAGCTTGTCAAGCCCACAGCATCACTTGTTACATCCATGGAACAGTACACAAAAGTGATAACAAGTAGGAAGATGCATGCATACAGTATAAAAGCCCTTCTTAAAATAAGTGACAAAAATGTGTACAGTCATGCAAAAAAATTTTGAGTTATAATTTCTGGGGTAAGATTAAGCTTTAGGTTCATGTCTGCCAGTGTCTCAGTAAGGCTGGAGCAATTCCAGCCAATTTTGGTGGCAAGCCAGTATGCAGAAATAATCAAACTCATGAAAATGAAAATCTTCTGAAGGAAAGACTTGTATTTTCTACCAATTATATGTGTTTTTTCCAAACAGACAACTAGCTAGGATACCAGCACGGATCAGTTGTTATCACCCTACACATTGAAAAGAGCTGGGCGATTGTAGTGAAGGAGAGAGGAACAACGGTGTTCAGGGTGAGCTTAGGAGAGGAATTCTCAGGTTACTTACAGATGATCACAGCTGTGGAATATAGGAAAGAAAGAACATTTTTTTAACCAAATTCTAGTTAAGGAACAAGAGTCATGGCTGGAGAAATGAATCAGTTGAAGTTACAGGACCTTCTAATGATGGAAATGGAGAGCTTCTTTTATGGTCTGGTACAAAAAATCTATTTATAACAGACTTTGTAAAAAAGCCTCCCTGGTATACCTGTAAAGAGTATCCTTATTTATTGTACATCTTTAAAATCATATGAAAATTAATATACTGAAAAGCAAGTGGAGAGCCTTCCATGCACCCTCATGATGTAAAGATTTCACAAGCTGTTCTTAGAAGCTTGATATCTTATGTCAGAACTGTGGGGAATTTAAGTCAAGTCATTGCAGGAACACTAGGTGCTCTTGTTGCTTTGCAATTTTATTGGTTTAGAATTACAGCAGCATATTACAAAAGTAACTCAAAATAATAAATTGGGGTCCAGAGACCACAGAACTGACACTGAGAACAAGTGCTGCTACAAACCAGATTTTCCTGGATCACAAAATACTACAGACAGCCAATGCAGTACAATTGCGGGGGAAAAAATTACTGTAAAAGGGAAGTTCCTCAAAAGGTTTCTAGTCTCCATTCTATGGGGTGCACTATGGGCTGCATTAAGGTAACACAGCAGCTTTCTTGTGAGCTGTAGGGCAATTAGGGCACCACCAAACCTAAAAGGAAAATATCTGTCTGCTACTTCGTTGCCTGTGACATCTGTGGCAATACTACAATCGTTCTTTCCTCATTTTAGGGCCCAGGAAAAAGCGAGAAGGCTCATGTTTGCTCTTTTCACTGCAACTGTAGATCTTTGCTGGTCTGGGGGCATTTTGACCTTCTATCCACAGAAGCTTTTGTGTATGTCCAGGCACTGCTGTTTCTCCTGAAACAGAGTCACTTAAGGCCAGTTACATTAATAAATTAACTTCAGATGGACACATTTCTGCTTTCTGATGGGCACATCTAAATAGACGAAAAAAGTCACCATGGGTATATTTGTCAGTTCATTTGTATATATAATTATTCCATTTGTTCAGGCATGTTCTGAATCAGTAATTTGTGGACTTTATCAAAAAGCTGATAATGGTAAAAGCGAACTTTTTTGTTTGTGCTGTTTGGAAGCAGTGTTACAGAGGGACTGACATGGGCACATGCTGGGCACCATACTGCTGATCTTCCTTCTCAGCTTTGTTCTCAATGAAAACAATCTCAAGAGTGTGCTGCATGAAAAAGAAAAAAAAAGAAAAGAAAAAAAAAGGTATTTTTGGATTTTATTTTCTTTTAAAGATGATGACATTAACATTCTGAGGGAATACTCTGACTAAAGATTTCCTTTAAAAGTCAACACATCTCAGATACAGATCCCAGAGGAAGTGACATTTCATCTCATGTTCAAGGTCACAAAAATCCTCTGAAAATAAATTATGAATGGGAGAGAGACTGATCACATCAAATAGCAAAGTGTAGAGCAACATTAAATGAAAGTCTTAGTTGCCTGAACATGTTTACTTTTTATTCTCTTAATGTAATACAAAGACATTGCACAGGGGCACCAGCAGGGCTCTGTAAGTGCCAATGCTCCTTGTGCTAGTAGAGGCCTTCCTGGAAGGAATGAAGATATGCCTATTATGTCATTGTTACCCTTTAATTCTTAATCATAGATATAATTTTCGTAATTCCTAGGTCCATGAAACATAATGGAAAGTGCTATGCACTGTCCTGCCACTCTCAGACAGGATAATGTCAGAAGAGCAGCAACACAACCATTTCAATGACTCTGGAACAAGCTCTCTATTTCTTAATTCTGTTCATGACTTTACAGCTTACTGATACTCTCTGCTTAAGCATTTTGACATGGCTTTAGAAAAAGAGGAAACCGTTAAAAAACAAATGTTCAAGCACACAATAATGCAAAAATGAGCCTTTAAAAATGGCAGATCCACCTCACAGAGTGCAAGATTCAGCTTCAAATGACACTGTAAGGAGTGCAAGCAAGCATTTAAAAGGAACCTAATTAAGAAAACTGACTGGCACTTGGTCTCATTGCTGGTCTTTTGGTGTAGGGAGAAATCAATCTAGCACAGAAGATTTGACAGCTGTATAACATAAAGGGCAAACTGCAAACTGGTGAACAAGTCCAGACTAAAATCTATATTACGCATTCAGAGAGGGATCTGCCAGCATTAAATCAGAGCAAGTCAAATACTAGGACCCTTTGACTCCACAGAGTAGTTGACTTTAGCAGACCCTACACAGAGCAATTTGCCCTGTGTTTTGTCTGCAAAAGAGAAGCAAGCTGTTGCTTTTCTGCATAGTGCAAAAATAAGTATATTCTCCTCCAAAGTACAGGATTTTTCATGGGAAAACTGCAAGGGAACAGTGAATTTTATTTCTCCAAGATTCATTTTTAACCAGCAGAGGCATTCTGTATGTATACATTAGTATGGACATATCTTAATCTTAATTCCTTTCCATTCCCTAACTATCTGTGTCCATTTGAAAATCCAAGAGATTATTTATTGAAGATGAGGTAAAAGGCATAGTCACATATGTGCATACAGAATAAATGCAAAAAACAACATAAAACCAAAGATGACTGGCTTCTTATCAAATAAACTGCAAGACAGCCACATCAGAGGAGATGGGGTGGTAACACAGACACTTAAAAGAAACAAAGACACAAGATGATGAAAAAGCAGGGGATTTTAAGAAATAATTTTAAATCACTTAAGATTTTAACTTATGCCATAGAAAAAACAGAGAAAGACACCTACTACATGTTTCTACTAGTGTCTTTTACCATCTATTTTGAATACAGCTTTAAAAAGCTTTGCAATATCTGGACAGGAATGTCATCTTCACCTGACTGTAAGTAAGGTTCATTGGTACAGAACATCACAGCCTCTAAAAAACTCTGAATAGGTGCCACTCATATGCATGGAAATTCACTATTTCTAACCTAACAATATACCTGTACCAGGCTGGTACAACCATAAGTAAGGCACCTGATACTAATATCAGCAAAAACTTTTGCAAAACACACATGACAATGTTCATTGGAGAAATAGAAGGAAAGCACATGCAGCAAGTCAGCTAAAACTGGGTGAAAAAGGCCCAGGAGTATCCATTACCATAGTTTTGATATGAAAAAGCATGCAATTCCATAATTTTGTGTCTTTACATTACTACAAGCAGATGATGCAAAGAGCTGCTGAGAAGTCAGCAACTCTTTCTCCCACAGATTAAAGCTGCAGTTGCAAGGGCTCTGTAGAAGGGCATAATCATATGAACTTTAAATACAGATTGTGTTATGTACCAACCTCTTTCCTAAAGAAGAGTCATATTTTAAAAGATAATTTAACTCATACTCTCATGTATAACACGCTTAAATGTCCAAGTGAGAACTTTATTGTACCAGCACTGTAAAAATACAGCAAAACAGCAAACAGATCTTTTCCTTAAAGCTTGTACCACCAATTAATAGAAAATAAGAAAAAAGAAAAAAGAAAAAAAAATCAAGCCTTCTTTATAGTCAGCAATTGAACTTATTAGCTACCGAAATCTCAAAAAACCCCAAGGCATTGACTTTCAATCTGCATTACCATCCCCAAGCGTTCTCGATCATCTTTGTCTAAAGATGACACTCATTCTCTGAATGATGGGTCTAAGGATTTAACATAGTCTTAAGGAAAGAGTTTCAGTGCTTAGTTCTAATGCATGTAAACGTGTCTTCTTTATTTTCAGGTACAACATTTTTGCCAGATGGTTTTTGTGGTTTTGTTTCCTTTAGCTATCCAGATAGTGCTAATTTTACCCCTCAAGGACTGGTTTGTCAATCCACGTCATGTGGTGGTCTGAAGACTGCCCCACACAGTCTGGACTGCCCCGCACAGTGTCCTGTGGCACAGACAAATGCCAGTTAGCAGCACTGGCACTGGCCAATGGCACAGCACAGTTTGGCAAGTATGAGTTATCTTGGGCACCAAAGAAATGCAGCTACAGCCATGCACTCTGTCAAACTGCCCACAGAGGTTCTGTGCATGGCTCAGACGCTGCCAGCTTCAGCAGAGGCGTGCGTGTGGATAGGGGGTCTGTGTCTCTCACACTGTGTGAGACAGCCATATCATTTAAGAGACTTCCTTCCTTTTAACAAGGTGACAAAAGCTGTTCATCATACCGCAGAGCAATACAAATCCTTGGTCCAAAAAATTTAATCCACCGTGATTTCACATTGATTTCAGAACTCACTCACATACATACACCAAGCAAGGTCATATCTGCATGTTTAATTCTGTAGAAAAGGAAGGGGCCGGAAGAAGAAAAGATGTTTGAAGCCTTTTTATTCTCTTGACTCTCAAGCACACCACTTTGTTATGAGTTATGGTAAAAATTACTTTTCATTTTGACCTCTGCCAAATGGACAAGTGTCCCACTTCAAACAGACATCTTACGGTTCAGTCTCCCATTTAGGGATGTGTTGTAGAAACACGAACCAGCATTTAGTCCAAAAGATCAGAAGCCTTGATGAATTGTGCAATGCTTTTTAATCAAATAGGCCTTCACAAAGGGATAGGCAGGAATCAGACAATGTGAAAAGCATTTCAAACATCTTCTGACAGAAAAATTTGCAGATTAATGACAGTGGACAAAAGCTGAACTTAAAAAGACTTTTGATCACATCCCCTACAGTTTCTATTAAAAATGCACTCAATATAATAAATTTAGACAGCCTGAAAAACAGAAGCATATAAATTTGAGGGTTTGGTTTCACTCATTGAGATGTTAAAAGCTCATTTGTAAAATTAAAAAATAATCTTGGATTTTATGTTCTGAGGTGGTGAAAATCTGCACGTTTTAGGTCTCATCAAAACGAGCTTGAGAAGCCCAAACGAGGTAAAGGAGTGCAAAGGCAATGACACCTCTATGTCATCATCTTCCTGTTCACCAGATTCTGACAGTTCAGGAGGCCAAAGCTATCACCTCCACCAGTCTCTATCATTAGAACCAGCTTTCATAATTCACTTGCCAGGAGCAACACTGTCACACAAGAACTGTAAATCACCACTTGAACATTCAGGGGAGGTGGCCAGCCCAGGTAGAGGCTGTCTTTGTACTGGACATCAGTGCTACCCCAGGCCTCTGTCAGTAAGCAAGTCAGTCTTCTCAGGTACAGCTGAATGGTAGGAGAGGCAGGGTTATTCCACTTTCCTCATTTGTTTGCTTAACCATGCTTCTTCAGAGGCTTTGGTTCTGCATGATCAGGACTAGATTATGTTCCACTTCAAGGAGTTTTCCAGGCTATTCAATAATTCTTAGCATATGAAGGTTTGACCCTATCCCTAGCTTCAGATGTTTTTGCATCTTTGGCCCCAGAAACACAGTATAATAATTCTGCAGGTCAATATTAACCAGCCCTTGTGTTAAAGACCTAATCATTGAATTAATGTATTAGTCAAAACCATCAATTTTTAATTTTATTTACTTTTTAAGAATACTTATACAGTCCTCAGGGTGATATGGAAAAAATAAATGAAGAAAAAAACCTATGAGTACAGAAAGCTCAAGTATCAAAAGAAGAAGAACACCAGACAGTCACTAAAACCATTCAAGACAAAAAGGTAGTGCAGTTCCAACTTATTCAAACAGACATAATGATTCCCAAGTTCGAACCCCTACGTAATAGCTTTTGAAATTATTATATAAGCATATCTGTTTCATTTATAGACTGTAAGCCACCATAGATTTAAAACATTGTCAGGTTTTGTTTGTGCTGAAAGGATCTTTTGAGACTAAGTATAAGATGGAAGACCAGGAGGCTCTAGTCTCCAGGGTATGGACAGCCCTGGAGTATATCTGGGGACAGGTATGAAGTTTGAAAATGGAAGAAGAAAGAGAGGACAATTATTTTATCTTATAAATATGGTTTTTCCTTTTGAGTCAATAAAACTGGGAGGAAGCAGTGACATTTTTGTCTCAGAAGCCAAGAGAAAAAAGAATTCTTTGACTGTGAAACATGGCCTGTTGTCTAGTTACCTCAACAACTATTCATGGGTAAGGCTACAGAAAACTGCAGAGTACATTTGGAATGAAAATATATGCACTGATATCTGTATGAGACACAAAGTATATTTTTATTCACAAATTTTACTCTCTATTTTTCATGAGCAAGGCTCAATAAAATGATTTTCCCAAGAGACACTTTGCTGGGGGAATTATGACAGTTCCCATTCGAGTTTTCTTAAACCTTCCAGAGAAACAGCAGTCCAACCAATCATAATGCAATAAAAGAGCTAATTCTTAAAATCATGAGATCTTCTTCTAAAACCATCTGCCTGGTTTTCTTTGCAACCTATTTTCATAGCTTTTTCTTTGCAACATCCATATACCTGCCTTGCGCTAGTCTGAACCTGAAAAGGAAAAAGAAAAAGAAGTTAGTAGAGAGGAAAGGAAGAAGAATATTTAGCAACAGCTTACACTATGGAATATTGCCAGGAATGGAAGAAAAGAAACTGGAATTCTAGCATATTAGACAGCTTAGTTACATTCTTTAAGCATGAAAGTGTTTAAAAGCAACAAAAAGATCAATAAAGCTGGGATATGAGATGGTGCTTTGTGCAGGACTCATCTCATTCTTCTTCCAGCCATAAACCAGTTGTACACCAGAACAAAAACAGTTGTGTTACCTGCCATGTTACATAGACACTTTCCATAAAAATACCATAATGAGTACAAATTTTCAGACTACGAAGAAAAAATCTGGCTATCATTGATTAGTTTTCCTCAAGGCAAAGTTTCTAGGGAAATTGAAATATCATCCCCCTTTTCTTTTTTGCAGATTCTCTTAGAATTTCAATAACCCCAAGTCTGAGAGCAACAAACTGTCATGAGAGTGCAATCCTAAAGATAAACCATTTCCTAGACCTTGAATTCCTTGAATCTTGCACATCAGCTGTACACTCCAAAACAAGATTCATTAAAACCGTCAGCACCTTTTCTTGGGAAACACTCAAGGAGAAATGAAAAAAATAACTTTGCTGGTTTTATATGCAGCTAATTCATTTTAGTCTTTATTTTTCACCCTCTACTACCTAGTGTGAATTTGTTTGGCACACCCTTGCCTGATCCAAAAGCAGTTCTCAGTACTCTTCTAAGCAGCTTTTAACATTGTGTTTAATTAATGTCTAGGCCCCAACATATATAATTTTCTTAATTTTTGGCTAATTAAAATTGCTTAGTTCTTACTTCAAAATTCAAAAATATTCAACACACACTATAATACTAGAACTAAATTTTACATCATTCTAAAACAAAGAAAAGTTCTCTTTCAACACCTCTGAGACAGCTACGTCCTGTTGACAATTTTAAGATCAGCAGCTTGGTATTCAGTAGTGAACTGAGCTTTCCTATGAGCCCAAAATAATCCACTTAAGTTATTGGACCATAGCCCTTTGGGTAAAAACATTCAAAACTGTTTAAAAATTTTACAGCTTTACTCATTATCTATGTTGTGATTTTTTTTTCCTATATTTTTGTTTTTCAGCTCAATTAAATGTTCAGACACATATTAAAACAGTTAAAAAAATATGACCTTCCAGACTTACAGAATGCCAGAATTTCCTATGGAGTTTTGAATATGCTCCCCATACCAGCACAAAATAGAAAGGTGGACCATAGTGGCCATAAGTATCTCAAAAGCGATTTATTTTAATTACTCAGCCATTTCATTTGACCTGCATTTACACTGTCTCTCTTCTCTGTGTGTCATCTAATAGAGGAATCTGCAGCTAGTTTGTTGGAAATGAGCAAAAGCCAGAAGTGCTGCATCCTTCCCCATATTGGGAGTTCTAAAGCAAACCAAGATTGGATTGCACAGGCCCACCAACCTTGCCAAGCACATGTGGCCACCAATAGTGAGGACTGAACCTTGCTGGCAGCAATATTTATCTGGCTCAAGACCCAAAGCTTTCCTAGCATGGCTTTGGAAACAGATACGGGAGGGTTTGCCAGACAGCAGTCCTCCTTCGCTACCAAGTGATAAAATGCATTTGTCCCTGGCAGGCTGACACAGCCACAGTACAGGAGCTGCACAGCCTTTTGTCAGATCAGGGCCAGGACTTCTTCTGCTTGCAGAGACCATGCTACAGCATCAGCTGGCATCTGCTCTTAGTTTTTAGTCAGGTGAAGTGACTGTTAACCTGTCAGGGAGCACTGAAAAACACCCCACACTTAACAGACCCTGTGGGTACACACAAAAACATTCAGCTATCATTGCCCAGGGAATCTGATCTCTGAATATGTTCCCTAAGTCCTCACATGGCTGACAACAAACAGGAATACCCACAAATGCTGTTAGAGTACTGACCATGACAATGAATTCCAGGTGCAGAATTCCACGTGGACTGCAGTGGAGGTGGGCTTGAATGTGGTCCTTCATTTCCAGCGCTGGCTCTTTAAAATTTCTCATGTGCCTTTATTCTGAACAACTAGTACAGTGCCTTTCTTGGTGACCATTAATAGGTCAAAAAAATTATTTTCCTACTTCTACCCATTTTCATAGTACTTTGCCATCTTTACAAAATTTTGGGTTCTTTTCCACAGAAATACATTTTTTCACTTGACTTATTGTTCTACTATGAGCAGCTGTAAGAAAGGGGGGAAAAAGAGAGAAGCCTCCATCCCCAAATTACTAAAAACTATGAACTAAAAGAAATAGCAAAGAGGTTAATTCTTCCACAGTGAAGTCAAGGCTGTATTTTCCTAAGGACAACATCCTAGAGCACTCTAACTGGCACTCTGAAAATTACTCTGGCTGCTTCTTTTTTGCTTCACAACTAATCATGTAATTATTCACTGTAGAGGAAGAGACAAGCTGATCATCCAGATAAAAGTTCTCACAACTCTGAAGTACCACAGGCTTTTCAATGGCTGTTTAGGAATTTTATTCACAACAGAAAACCTTCACTTTACCCCAAAATACACCATAGTAGATTTTCTGGACGGCAAAAAGTACATGAGTTACACCAGAGCTATTATGATACTATTAAGCAAAGCTGGGAAAGGATCAACAGCTTGAAGTGAGAACTCTTCCCAGGCATCAACACCTGCTATAGGTGATAAGTTAGGTAACCCTTACCATTCTTTCAGGCAGAGAGGATCAAATTTCACATCCTTGGTCAGAATGCTGCTGATTTTTAAAACTGTCTCCCTCAAAGAACATAGCAAAGAGAAAATAATTGTAATGAATCTATCCCCAAAGTTACCCAAACATTCTGATCATCATAAAACTGCACTTCTGGCTGGAAGTTGCTGCCTTCCTGAAGGGAGGCTGATTGTGGAAACTATGCAAACTTTTATAGTTGGATACAACGAAGTTGTACTGTTTAATGTTCATTTTAGGGGCCATTCTACCAGCCCCTAAAAGCTTACTGACAGAATTCAGATCTCAATGTAAAATATAAATTTCACATCCTTTTCCGTATCTGATACTGCAATATTCTTTCAAACAGGCAGACTTGAGAAAAAAACCAAAGAAACAAACAAACAATATAATTTTTTTCCATCCCGTACCACCCTAATTTTTTTTAAATCTTTCCTGTGAAAAAATATGAGTAAGAATAAAGAGCTGACTTGACAGCTGCAAATCTCTGTTCTACTCATTAAAATTTAACCTATTTCCAGGAATGTCCTGGTCAAGAAGTGGAATTTTGTATGGACAAGATATCTGGTTCAAATTTGAAAAAATTCTTTTTAACCTTTAAGTGATAAAACTTACAATAAAAACTGAATAGATTACATCTAGAATTCATGAAAACATTGTTTTAAAGAATTTTCTACATCAGATTCCTCTAAATCTGTGAAACAAAGACAAAAAAATCTCACAACTGTGACATTAAATTAAGAATTTTATTTATTGAAGGAAAAATAATTGAAGGAAGTAGAGAAATGTTGTGTATTTAATTTTAAGGCAGACATATTGCCCTTATTAAACAAAATAAATTGCTAAACTCCAAATACAAAGCTTCACAGTACTGGCAGGCTGCAACTTAGACTTTCAGTATTTCAGTCATATGGTTAATACCACTGAGAATTTCTTGATGCTTATGGCTAGCAATAAAGTTCAGAGTAAAGATCTTTCTTAACGAGGACAAACACGTTAGTTTCTTGTTGACATTGTTCAGAACTTCATTACAAGTGCTGCAGGACAGATTACAGCTCTCATTCAGACAAAAAAACCCACCACACTAAAATGCATAGTTACCATTGAACTTGCTTTTAGATACTCCCTACAAAGCAATTTCTCCAAAGTCAGTATATTCTATCACACACTTGTTCTCAAATACCCTGAAGGACTTTAGAAAACAGCTATGTATGATGGAGTTTGCATAGATGTTTTGAAAAAAATACAGCATTCAGTTTACTGTTCTTATCAGACAGACTGTCATGAATGCTGCTTATAAAGATCTAAGAATGACCAATCAGAAGTGTTTAAAAACATACCACAATAGACTCCGCACAGATAATATGACAAAATAAACTTGTCTGGCTGAAAATAACTCTATATAGTGTAAATTAACTCTTTTAATCCTCTTTCAATTTGGTTGTGAAGCTTGTCACCAAGGTAAAGCCTTCTGTTTTAAATGAATATCAAAGAAATTATTTGAAAGAAACTCTAGTGAGAAAATCATTAGCACCCCCTGTGTTATATGAAAATACATATCATTACAGCCAATGTCAGTAGCACACACTTGGACACATTCTAGAAAGGAAATAACTAGATAGAGAAAGATTGTAGGAAAAGCCCTCGTTAGACAGCTCTCTAACATGTATACACCTTCCCTCATTTAAAATTTATGAAGATGAAGTGCCGCTTTTGTTTCCTGTCTCCAAGATGAGCCCTAATACCATTGCCAAAAGCAAGCTAACGCAGTGTAATTGTTTTACATATAAATTGCATGTCCAATCTGCTTAGTTTTCAAAGAACATTGATGAGGCTACTTTGATACCCAACTGCCAAATGACAAAGTGCAGGGCACAGAGACAGATGGCCATGATGCGAATTTTTAATCATGTTTATCAGTCATTTTACAGAGTGTGGAATAGCAGGGGAGAGACATAAAAGAGAAGAAAAATTATTTGTAACAACAAGGGGGTTTTTATTTTTATTAAGAATAATTTAGAAAAACAAATAAGAAAAGAAACAATTCAGCACAAAGATCATCTGAGGCATTTTAAATCGGTTATATTCCATATAGCTAAAAGGGTTTTTCGAAAGGTAGCAAAATGGACAGAGAGAATGGACAGAAAGCACACAGGCAACTTCCTTTTTTAACAAAGGCACCAGTCTTCATTCAGAGTTTGATATTTACAGAAGACACTTGTAAATTGCTGACACCATAAACTAGAATATAAAGTTAGCATCCTTTAGCTTGATCAAGTTCACAGACATACCTTAACCATTTGCACTAATCTCCTATTTTCCCTCCCCATCTTATTTCATGTCATCTGTTCTCAGAAAGCAGAACAACATGGAAATATTCAAGGAAATCCATGAACAGTCAAATTTTCAAAATATATCCCCAGTGATGATCAGCCAGTGCAGAAAGACGTGCAGCTTTTACCTTTGATCCATACACTTCATTCTGTTATCTGGAGCCAGAACAAAAAAACTTGGTTCTGTTTATCATGTTTGTCGGGGTTAATTTAGTACCTTTCCAGGTTAAACTATTATTATCTAATTACATTCTCTAAGCTTTACAGTGCAGGGGTCAAGGACTATATTGCATTTCTTGTTATGCATATAAAGCACATGGCTTCAGCTGCATCAATCCTGCTGGCTTTCTGTAACCTTATCTTTATTGTACCCAGCCACTGATGCTTCAAGGAGAAGCAGGGCATCCTGTAACACCTCCTTTAGATGTGAGTGAACACGTGTGAAGATCAACACTGCATGCGGAAAAAAATACAAAGAAAAACTCTGGCAGCACAAGATCATCACAATGCCAATCCAGACCTCACTGTGAAATAAGGAAGGAAAGTAGAGGCAAGGTTCTTTTGTCAAGACCTTTTTTTCCCTTTTTTAAAATTATTGCAACCACTGCCATTCTTCTGTTAAATAGAAGCAGTAAATATCAGTTTCATATTTAACACGTATCCTCATAGCAGTTAAATATCAGTTTCATATTTAATACATATCCTCTTCTCAAAATTAGTTAAAGGACATTAGCTCTCATGTCTCTTTCTTTTTCACAGATACTTTCCATTCACTTATGTACACATGCATATTCCTGGCTTAAAAGAGACAGACATCATGAAAATAAGACTACTGACATTTCATGAAAATTATTCAAAGATAAACTGACTCAAGGCATACATGCTCAATTCTAAACTTACCATCATTTTGCCACCTGAATACCAGTTATGACCCCCTGTGACAGGTTTGCTCCTCCATGGAATAGGAACAATTCCATGGATGGAACAAAACTCATAATTTTCCAAGCAACACCAAGGTACATTGAATTTTAAGCATTACTCTGTCCAAATGCTTAACATTTAACTGCCCAGATATTTTCACTCTCACTAAGGCATAGCTTTCCAGGTTGCTAGTACACCAATTCTGAACCATTTAACCAAATGTTTAAACACATGCTTAACTTTGTCACATTTATCTCTTTAGAATTGGTCTTTTAGCTCTGACATCAGGATTAGCAAGGGCTATTGAGTAATGACGTTGGTATTTAAAAATTACCAAATATGTAATCTTACTTGTATAAATAGTCTTTACCAAGGACTTGCAGAAAACCTTAGAAGAAAACACAAAAAACACTTTTATTGTTTGATTTTTTTTCTCTCATTATAGTAGAAATAGTAGCATGATTTAAAAAAAAAAATCAGTATGAGGCACTAAATACTTTGCTTCAGAGTAACTGGTGTGCACAGAATGCATCCAGCTAGAGAAGTCCCACAGCCTATTAGCAGGAACATAGATTTTGCATTTACTAAAACCTGTCTGACCCTGTGAGAAGAGAGCAAGGAGAAAGGGAGCAAACCAGCAACAGCCACAGCCTGAATTTCACGTGAGTGCTATTGATCTTATTGACTGGGGCACTGAAGTGCAGCTGTACATTTAGTAGGGAGAACAACAGAAAATTACATTAATTCAAATTGTTAAGTCAATATTTAACAGTACAGTTAGTGGCAGTTGACCTTCCACACACCTTTAATAAAACAATAGTGAACTAGAATTGCAAGAGTCATAGGCAAAACAGAATCTGAGTTAGTGTGAAATACATGTTTTAAGAGCTTGTACAAATGTAGACATTTCCATGTTGTGTAGATATTCTTTGTAGCTGCTTTGTTTCTTGTTGCAAGTAAAAGCCTCCTGTCAACACATTGTGTTACATTTTGTGTTAAATGGTCAGATAATCATTGAGAAAAATCCTAATAATTCACTGTCACACATCTTTTCTGATATATTTGTGGACCTTGAGAAGAAGAATAAAAGCAAAGAGTAAAAACACTGAGGCAGGAGTGGGCCACTGGCCAGTTTGTTTTAACATACAGGGCATTCCTCTCTCAGGTAAGTGAGCTGCAACCTAATCTGAGCCTCAGGGGTTCCTTCTGTGGGATGATTCTGGTAAGAAAAAAAAGAGAAGTTTTAATAATAATTATTTTGTCAAGCTAGCACTACAAAAACACAGAGCAGCAAAACAAACAAAAAGCAGATTTAGGTCACTGCACTTGAATCTCCCAGTAAGAGGTTCCCAGGACATATCTAAGCTGCTGATGATTTGTCAAGTGAGATTCTTCAGGCATCCCCTATGCAACCAGGATATCAGACCATAGTATATGACAGATGATTCCAAGAAATATGGTGTCATTAACAGATTAATAGCATTTGATTAATGGTCAATACATCAAATTTATCAGAAACACATTAATCCATGCAATTTAAAATCATTAATAAAGCAAATCCTTTTCCCTACCTAATAACTTAGATCCCTAAAATCACTGGAGATCTAGGTTCAAATCCTTTCTTTTTCATAGGCATCTTTCACTGCTAGCAAAGTACATCAGCTGTCTTGACTTATACTAAATTCTGGCTATCTAACAGAATATTAATAATAGTAAAATAGAGATAGTGTGGTTTCTTGACACCAGATATTTCATAGCCATAAACATAATTTAGGCTATTCAAAGGGAGACTGAAAAACTGGTTAGGCTTAAAAGTCTTCATTATTCTGGGATCTCTAAGTGAGTAAAACTTCAGGAGAATCATTTATTCCCACAGACTGAAGCCTGAACAGCTTTGTAACACTTCATGTAATATTATCCACTACACCTATTTAAGAAAATCATCTTCACAATTTTTTTTTTTTTTAAACTGGGGAGAGAAGGAGATCAGACCTTCTGAATGAAAGGCCATGGCCACCTGCCTTTTTACTGCCTAGTAACTCAGTAGTACAAGATTCCTGTGCAATCTTTTACAAGCAGCCGTCCTCCTTATCATGTTCACCGCAACACAAACAAAAGGTAATACACTTAAAAAAAGATCATACAGAGATAGTTCCTAAGTTGACTATTTACAGCAACAAAAGATTATGTAATTAAATTAGATGGGTTTGTGAAAATATCAGTGTAACACCCAGTTCCCTGTCACAGGACACTTTCCATGCTGGAAGCCTATAATGCAAAAGAAAAGAGAGGAGGGAAAAAAAAAAAAAAAAAAGGG
>VWYP01024118.1:32523-43215 GCA_013400435.1 Pycnonotus jocosus
GGGGAAATAATAAAATAAGAGCCTGTAATATTCACCCACCAGGAAATATTTAAATTTACATATACATTTCTTCTATTTCGCATAATTCCAGAATTACAAGTGTTAGTGTATGCAGATTTTCTTAACACAGTTAACTTAAGTCACACTACTAATACTAAAATTTTAGAATGACTGACTTACTAAATATTAGATTTGTAAAACCTGGCACACAAGTTAATGAGGAATTTTCTTTTATACTGGCATAGCTGCAAATATTTTCAAAGTATCCACTATTGCCTAGTTAATTCTAAATACTTCCTAAATCTTTCTTATTCATTATTTTTATCTGCATGGTTTGGGAAAGTTTTACATCTTCATTGAAGATTTGAGTCAGAAATTTAGCAAGTAATGGAGGCATCATGTTTTCATAATGCCTGGGTCCAGGAGACCCTTGATGGATGGAATAACTGTGAATTAAGGAATAATAAGCTCCTCTGAAGTGAATTTTTAATTGCTGGTCTGCCTTAATGCAGTTCACTGGTGCCATGAATGTCATCCAGGATATATTTTCTAATAGTGCTTTTCCTTTAATGCACCTTTCTGTTTAAAAGAGATGACATTTCGTCATTACTAAAGCTGCAGTAGTGCAGGCACAACCATAGTGACTACACTTGAATTATTATTTACTGTAAAACACCTAGAAGATATAGACTTAGTATATTTATTACTTAGGTGAATTTGTTCATGTGTTACTTCTCTTCTGATAATTGGATTTTAGACAGTAGAAAGTAGATTTACTCTCATTTTCTCAATTAATAAATTTCACTGCCAAAATAATATCTTCTAGTCAAAGAGAATGTTTAAATAACATCAGGAAAATAGACTACTCTTTGCCAAAAGGACACTGGCAATTTTTTATGCTGTTATTGAGGGCAAATTCTTATTTATAACTGCCAAAAAATTCAAATCAACCTGATGCACTCCTCAAAACATCCTAAAATTACACACTCTGACCTTCATTTAATGTAAGTTGTACAGCTCCTTTACTGCAATACTGATGTCATAGCAAAGAATGAGCTTAAGGCAATATCATCTAAAAATTCTTAGAAGCATGCAATAATTAATACTTCCTGTCAATTTTATGATTCCTCAGCTGCATACCATGCTTAATATACTTAAAAGTGACCTGTATTTGTCTTTCCATGTCTATTATTTCCCAACACAAATGTTTCTTTCGTTCAAATGAAGTTACATAAATCACAGTGACTTTTTAACTAAATGTAATAGCAGAAAATAGTAGAAAAATGTAGCTACAAGTGCAATGCAGTGTTCTTGTATGACAGGTTTTCTGGATACAATGTAAACCTCAGCTGGTTTGACAAGAGAACTGTATTTGGAATTAAGTGTTATTTGGAGGAGAATGAGTTCTTCTCAATTGTCATTGGAGTGCTACACCAGGGCTTTGATTTGCATAAAACCTGGTTATATTTAGTATCTGCTTATGTATCCACGCTAAATCAGCATTGCTTCATAAGCACACAAAGATTATCTTTCTGTCTGTATTTCTTGTAAGATCTTCCTTGGACTTATTATTATTGGAAGAACTCTTATTACCAGACTTTTTAGTATACTTCAGTTTAAAAATATGCATGAAATCATCTATAATACTCATAGGTCTCCAGATGTCTCCTAACATCCTATCTTTCTAGAAGAATTCTAGGCAGAATTTATTCTTCAACCTGCAATAAACATCAGCAACTGATATTCCATTTCTAAAGGACTCTTTACTGGAACTAGTAATTACTTCTGAGGTGCACAGGACCTTGGTAAATACATGAAATTATGATCAAAACTATAGAATCACAGAATGTTAAGTTGGTTGGAATGAACCTTAAAAGACCATATAATTTCAACCCCCCTGCCAAGGGCAGGGACACCTCCCACTATATCAGATTTCTCAAAGCTTTATCTAACCTGGCTTTATCTACCCAGTCTAAATTTTCCCTCTTTCAGTTTGTATCCATTACCACTTGTTCTACCATTATTAACATTGTCCCTAGTTTCCTGTAAAAATTCCCTGTATTCCTCCCAGGTCACCTGTCCTTGTTTCCACTTCCTGAAAGCTTCTTGGTTTTGTTCCATTTGCTCAGCATCTCTATGGAGACCTCTTGGCACATTTTCCAGATTTCCTCCTTGTTGAACTTTATAAATCCTGAGCTTGGAGGAGGTGACCTTGGAAATTCAGCCAGCATTATTGGGCCCCTCTGCCCTCCAGGGCTTTTTCTCATGGGACTCTACATGGATATTGAACTAGAGTTCAATACTATGAAGTGTAACAAGTCCAAGTGTCGAGTCCTGCGCTTTGGCCACAACAACCCCCTGCAACGTTATAGACTGGGGACAGTGTGGCTGGACAGTGTTCAGGCAGAAAGGGTCCTGGGGGCACTGGTGACAGCAGCTGAACATGAGCCAGCAGAGTGCCCAGGTAGCCAAAAAGGCCAAGGGCATCCTGGCCTGGATCAGGAATGGTGTGGCCAGCAGAAGCAGGGAGGTCATTCTTCCCCTGTACTCGGCACTGGTGAGGCCACACCTTGAGTGCTGTGTCCAGCTCTGGCCCCTCAGTTCAGGAAGGACGTTGAGATGCTGGAGCACATCCAGAAGAAGCAACGAGGCTGGAGAGGGGCTTGGAACACAAACCTTGTGAGGAACAACTGAGGGAGCTGGGGTTGTTCAGCCTGGAGAAAAGGAGACTCAGAGATGACCTTATCACTCCCTACAACTTTCTAAAAGATGGTTGTAGCCAGGTGGGGGTTGGTCTCTTTGCCCAGGCAAAAACTGACGGAATGAGAGGACACCATCCTAAGCTGTGCCAAGGGAAGTTTAGGTTAGACATTAGAAGAAAATTCTTCACTGAAAGAGTGATGGCGCATTGGAATCACCTGCCCAGAGAGGTGGTGGAATCACCGTCCCTGGACAAGTTTAAAAAAAGACTGGATGCAGCGCTCAGTACCGTGAAGGAGGTGTAAGTTCATAGGTTGGACTAGATGATCCTAAAGGTGTTTTCCAACCTAGTTCATTCTGTTTCTGTGATTCTGTAACCACCTAAGCACTGTTGGTCACTGCAATCTTGCTAGCATCAGCCTATGTACATGGGTTGCCTTCATCTTTATACTCTTTATACTTGGGATTCTGCAGTCAAGTATCACTTAGCATAAAAACAGGATTCCACATCACTAAGCTCCTGAGCAGTCTACCAAGCCCAGCCAGAAGGCAAATATCGGAAATGTCCTTATTGAAGGAAAAAACCCACAAACATTGAAACAGGTATTTCCAGGAAAAAATAGTTCTATTTCTACTGTACATTTTTCCAGAAACTCATTATACTTTCCAAGCATGTCAGACACATCACTTTGAGCTCACACTGTGTTCAATTGTGCTTTCTTTTACACACAGCTGAGTTCTGCGCAGCTAGAACTGAGTTACACAAAACATTTAGGCACAAATTCTCCAAGTATGAACACATATAACCCTGTTTGGTTCAGATATGGATGTCATGTTCAGTATAAGCTCAGCTGTTTCCAGGATCCATGTCTTATCTAAATTACTAGCACATGCAACTCTCTTAATGTACATGTGAGGTGGTAAAATACATTCACATATGTGCAGTGCAAATATTACTCTTTTTTCATATGCAAACAAAATGCCAGCCAGCAAGGAAGTAAATGTGGATTCGTTTTATTAGACTTCAGGAGAAGAAATTGTCTAGCTCTGATGAAAATACAGATTTTAGGTTTTAATTATTATTCTAATGGAATCACTTTCACCTGCAATTATACATTTCATTTTGCAATTTAATAAATCATCACAGTGGGAGATAAATCAGCAGACATTCATGCTTCAGCCTGAAATTTCTGCTGTCATTTGCATAAAAAAAGAAAAAAAAAGGGAAAAAAAAAAAGGAAAAAAACCAGCTCAGAGAAAATACACTCCTGGATACATATTCACATAGTGGAAATAACTGCAAAGCTAAAGAGATGGACAGGGACAGATTTATTTAAAAGTCACACTGTCAATATTTAAATACGGAAACTTCATGATAATAGTGTGATCTTATACAGCTCAAAAGGAGAATAACTTCTTACCAAAACTCGTGATCTTAAATGTTTTCTGTCATATATATCAGCAATAGCACTCTTTTCTTAAAAAAACCCTCATTTTCTTAAAAACCTCATTGAAGTCATCATTTTACTAACACTAATGCTAGGCATCCGTAATAAAAATAGCAGAAGAATTATAAGTCTAACTAGCCAGACTTATAATCATGCATAATAAGTGTGCCACATGAACAAGCCACATTTTGTCAATGACTTAGAGAAAAGGCATGTTTTTGTACCTCTTCACTCTTATAAAAAGAATTACTTGCATTTCTATATTTTTGCTTCAATATTAGAACATACAGACATGGAGGAGAAAATAACCTTGACAGAGTGATGCTTCTTCCAACTTTTAACTCCAGGCTGGAAATCAAACAACTAGTTGATGATATAATGTAATATATTATAGAATATTTATTGAACTCCAGACAAAAAGATATTGTCACTGTTCAAATTTATACTTCTTCCTGATCTTTATGTACTTCCTCATCTTTATTTTAATTATACATTAGAGAGGTTTCAAGTAAACTGGTTTTTAAACACAAATACATGCAAATAAATTTGCAGGAGACTGCATACTCTTACTGGAACAGTCCTCTCATTTCAGGAATTTAATACAGGAATTGAAACCTGTATCAGCTTCTTCCTCCATATGACTTGTTTTTCCTACCTAAAAATAGACCAGAAGAGCATCATTAAGCTGTATTGTTTCTTTGCTAGACATGCAAGTAAAACAGAAATGTTTCCAATTTGGCAGAAGTTTGTGACATCTGAGGTCTCTAGCTTGACCCACAAAAACAATCCTAAGAATAATTTTAGTGCTTGTGATAGGAAAGGAAAAAACCCAGTACTACAATTTTTGGTAGCATTGTTCCACGTGTTAAAATTAGGAGTTTAGCAAAAGGAAGTTTAGCACTAAGCTAAGTTAAGATTTTACAGAAAAAAAATGCAAAAAAAAACAGTGAGAAAAATAATAAGGTCTCAATTGTTACAATACCTTTGATGGTTTTTCATTTACGTTTGAAGGCTGAGCAAGATTTCACAAATTAGAGATGACCTTGCATATTTTCAAAACTAGGAGAGTATTGACACAAGAAGCAAGAGGAGAACACAGCTGGGTTACAGAGTCTTTTCACCAAGAAAACTCATTTAAAGGTCCTATGAATTAAACAGATTGAAATCCTGCATGTTAAAACAATGTGAATATTCCATTGAACTGGAGGGGAAAAAAGTGAAAGCAAACTAAAACATATTCATAAGTACAAGATCTGCCTCAGACATGGCAGAAATTCATAGACTATTAGAATACCAAGAACACTCTTTATTCCAAAACAAGCTGAAAGCTATTTCTTTATAGCATGAAACACATAAGCAAAGGATATGCATTAATCAGAGGGAAAAAGTAAAAACAAAGTAGAAGCTATGTAAAAAAAAGTATAAATACAAAACTAGAAAGATGAACAAAATTAATATCTTGAGCTGTGTACAAAACATGAAAAATGCTCTGCCTACTGGGCCACATGGCAGCTGTGTCAGTGTGCTAAAGCTTGTAGTAAAGGAAAAAAATCACCCACTCTGAAACCAAAACAGCAACTGAGAGGAAAGTTTCCGCACTTTATAACTGTAATGTAATGCAAAATAGCATAAAGAAATGGTTTCTAGAATTGAGACTAGTATCAGATGCAAAGACAAAGCATCAGTAGGCAAACAGTCAGCTGAATGCCAAGCAGTCAATGGGGCACAAGGGAAACCTTGAAGCCAAAAAAAGTGCTGTGGAAGAGGGGAGAAAAGATAAATCTTGCAGTCTTACATATGCAACATTAAGACAATGCAAATCCTATGGAAAACCCTGGTGAGGAAAAAAAAGCTAAAATTTTAGGCAGGACAAAGACATAAACCAAAAAATACATGAACAGACATTTAGGCAAATCCATCAGCAGTAAACACAATCTGCCAGGGCCCACAGTATCCAAGGGGATCTCTGCAAAGGTGGTACAGATTATCATGACAGATTTACAGAACCTGCCCCTAAGCTCACTAAATCAGATAAAAACACTAAGCAATACAGCACCCAGATCACTGATTCCTTTTGTGATATGAGAGTAATGGAAAGACCAAACAGAAAAAAAAAAAAAAAAAAAGGCATTATGGGTAATTTCTCTTAAGTAATTTGTACCAAAGCAATATTCAAAAAAGGGGGAATGAGACTCATGGATACCCTTCAGTGTTTGAAAGGTTAAGAACACACATTTTTAAGACAGATTCTTTTCACAAAAGAGTGACTAGAAGAAACCTTCTCCAAAGAAATCTTCTGGTAATGGTCTGAAAACATAATGTTCTCACTTCCCTAGGTTTGTACAGTAAACAGTCCCAGAGATAAACACTATGTTTTTCTATCTAAAACTATCATTTTGGATCTAAAATGGTTCTACAGCAGGCCAAGAGGATCTGCACCACCTGAGAAAACACAAAACAGAGATAAAGCAAATGAACTGAACTAATTCCATCACTTGAGAGAGAACAAAAACAAAGCAAAACAAAAATAAAGAAGATTAAACACAAACTAATATTCTATGACTATTTGCACCTAATGTTCTAAGAAGGATCAGCTACTGAATGTTCTGAACTATCCAAGATCATCAGGTGCAAAAACTGTCACTGCACAATACAGCATTGATGTTCTTGAGATACAGAATCCTTTGTGAAATTATTTTAAGCTGATTAGGGATAGACAACCAGCTCTGGCTGGGTTTGACTTCTCAAGCCAAGCCTACTACAGACATTTGCCAAACATGACCACAGATATTCAGCATAAAGTTGAGACACATTCCAGGAAACATAGCAAAAGCAGCAAAAGCCAAATGTTTCTTGGAAATTGAGAGTATTCCCAGTTTCAGGGAGAGGAAAAGGGAGTGCTTCATTGACTGACAGACTTGTAAAGACTCTGCACTCCAGAACAGCACAGCAAATGAGTAAAGCAGAAATACAAATCTGCTTCTCAGCCATTAAACACATAATCCCATGTTTTAACTTGCAACCTATTAAGTCAAAATATGAAGTCAGTAAGGATCATTACCCAGAATGCTGTGATAAAATACTGCAGATCTGATTTCAATGTGATTTGAAAGAGTGTAGGCACACAGAGTATTCAGAAACTGATTCATCTTTACTCAGTCTTGGGGCAGGAGAATGGCAACACCAAGTGATGTGGTCTCAGCCTTTGACACAAATAAGGTATATTAACCATATGCCACTAATTTAGAGGCAAAGACTTAACTGAGATGAACATACATGGTCCCTGTATTGTTTCTGCTGTGAGTGTAACAGCCTCTGGCTGAGAGCAAGGTTGACCATGACCACCTTTATCATCACCACAGCAAAAGCACTCCAGACACCACAACAGAGGCTTCATTCAGATTTTGAGGAAGACAGCAACCTGCAGATATTCTGCATAAACCCAAGACAAGTGTTTGCAACACTTTAGAAAGCAGGTGTTTTTGACAACAGATGGCTTTTTGCTAGCAGCACATTTACACGCCATAGCTATGAATTCAGTCATATCACTCTATCACAGCACCACAGCCAGCCAAAAGCCAAAGCTTTTGCATCAGCAGCTAGTATTTTAACCTTTTAACAGCTGCAGGAAGCAAATAAATGTGTTAAGCCAGACTTGAAAAAAATAACTACACATGAAGTCTGATTTACAAAGTCTTAATAAAATATTCAGTGCCAATACATAAGCTTAGATATGTGCAGCAGGACACAAATCAGAGCCAGACATAATGTCCAAAGAGGTTATGGACTCCCTATCACCACAGAAATATAAGAACAGTCTGGACACAGTCCTGTGCTGTGGCCCTGCTTGAGGAGGAAGTTGGACCACATGGCATGGATCACTGTAGTCTTTCACAACCTGACCCATTCTATGCTTCTGTGACACAGTGTGGAGTGAAATGGTGTCATAAAATCTTCCAGAGATCCTGTGAGGAAAAAAAACCCCAACATTTTCTGAAGATAAATTATGTTCTGGAAAAAAGCTGCATATGTGAAACAGAAAAGTTCAAGGAGTTTGATTTGTTTAGATTTCAGGCTAAGTGTATGGGTACATATTTTTCCAAAACCACAAATATATCCACTCATTATGAACATACAAATACATGAAATACACTGAGAATCAGCAACCCAGAAAAAGCATCTGCACTAGTAAGTAGCCAGCATCAATTAAGACATCCTCAAAACCACTACATATCTACCAAAAAACCCCACCAAACAACCAACCAACTGTCCTGGTTTGAGCAAAGGAAAACCAGTGAGAGGCTCCAAGTCAGAAATACAATTTATTGGAGGAAAAGAAAGAAGTAAAATAAAGAATACAACCTGGCACCCTGTTAGTTAGGGTGATGGTAGCAGTCTGGATGAAGTGATCTTGTTGAAGCAGTGATCCCATAGAAAGGTCTGGCAGCTCCTGTCCTTTGGGAGTCCAGCGGGTAACTGCTCTCGTTAATCCAGATCCCGGATTATATCCAGGTGGGAATGCTTGGCTCCTCCCCTTGGGGGGGAGCATCTCACAATGGGTTGACATCATTCTGTGAGTCATGCAGCGGGTCCTTAATGGCCCATTGTACAGAGATGGCTTCTGGAGGGAGTTATCTATGAGTCATGCAGCACAGCATTGATGGGGCCATTAACAGAAGATAAGGAAAACAATGCCCCACCTGGTTTCAACAGCCCATGAAGATGGTGGTAGAATACATACTTTGGGCACATCTTACACTTTAACCTAGGACACCAACCAACCAAAAAACCAACAAAACAAATAAAGAAACAAACAAAAAAGTTAAGAAAAAGAGCTATTAAAAAGTCGAACTTCAAATAAACCACAAACCCCAATGCTTCATTAAGATAAAATGAAGCATTTAAGATAAATGTTAAGATAAAAGAAGAAAGATAAAAGGAAAAGCTTTCAGATTCAGAGGAGAGAGGTTAGTTGCCAAATAGAGGACTGATGTTTATTGCTGAGTTTAAAAGAATGAAGATGGTGATGTCAACACAAGTTTTACTATCATGAGAAAATATAATAAATGTAAGCAAGGTGCAGTACCTGCATCTAGTTGTCCTCTGCTGTGTAAAGAGAAGAAAAGAGTTACTAAAATATTCAGCAACCAGACAACAACGGCATGAAGTATGCATGTACAAACGATCTTAAAATAATAGAACTTGAAGGATATATATATAAACCAGAACTGCTCAGCTAGCAGTTGTACACTCATTTTGCATTTCAGCAATGAGTACATTTGCCGTAGGCACACAGATCCTGAATCAGAGAATCATAGAATAACTTGAGTTGAAGAGACTCCTAAGGATCATCAAATCCAGCTCCTGCTTGAAGGCAAATGTTTTGGCTTTCAACAAAAATTGCACTGCACCTTCCAAATCAGTCTACTTATAACCAGTGCAAAGCAAATAGGGATGTTAAAAAAAGTGAACTTTTAAAATTACAGAAATTAGTGAAATAAAAGATCCAATGCTTTTAGCAGGATTTCAAAGCACTGAGTGAGCACAGAGGCTTGTCTTGTTCTATGCACAGATGTCAGCATACGAAAACTTTGTTTTCTGGAGAAGCTCATCCAGCAACAGTTTGTTCCTTTTTTAATACTGAAGTCCACTTCTTTTGTTTTATCTGAAGTATATAGTTAATTCTATAAAAATTATGGCCCTGACTTTTGAAACAGCAAATTGATTTTAGTGATTTTGCTGGTAGAGCTTTTTATTTTACAAGTTAATATGAATTAAGGCTTGGGTTTTTTAAGAAATGCTTCGTCTCATTGAAAAAATGTTTTCCTTACATAAAGGAAGAACTTTAAATTCTTTCAGTTTAAAACTATTACCCCCTGTCTTATTGCTATAGGCCCCAATGAAAAGTCTATCTTTTTTATAAAAATCCCCTTTATGGAAAGGCCAGGTGGACGCCTTTGGCCAAAAAACACTTTCTTCTTTCAAGAAATCATTTCAGTCATGTTTTCAAGATTTTCCCTAAAGATTGACAACTAAAAATATTTTCAGGATAACAGGTAAAAGTTATATGTAACCATGAATCCAGGAACATAAGCTGTCAGTCAAAGCAGTATTATGAAACTGCCAAATTTGAGATGTGAGAAGGACATGCAGATGTGTTACATTATTTGTTTGTAATCTACATGCATGACACAATACTGGCATCACAGGGAGGATTAATCTGCCTGAGGGTTGTTCAGTTTTTCTTGTCTTTTTGACATGCATGCATCACGTATTAAACCTACTAATTTTTCATCATCACATCATTACATTTTCAATTTCTTATGTATTCCAGCTGATTTTAAAAAAATTCAATATTTATATATGTTTATTTGTAATTCTGTTGTTACTCTCTGAGCAGATATGAGGGAAAATATTCTCTAGTATATACAGCTTTATATAATTTCGGTGTTTTTTAAGAATAAACAAGAAATCCTCAAACTTTTTATCAGCTTACTTCTTTCCCTAGGAAGGACACATAAATTTAAAAAAACCAAACAAACAA
>VWYP01024118.1:43279-70513 GCA_013400435.1 Pycnonotus jocosus
AAAAAAAACAAAAAAAAAAAAAAAAAAAAAAAAAAAAAAAAAAACCCCAAAACAACAACAACAACAACAACAACAAAAACACACCAAGGCCTTCAATTACACAAGAAAACATAGAATCAATATAATCAAGTGTTACTGGGTGGAAAATATTAAAGAAATTATAAAATATTTCTGGGGATCAATAACCCAGAATACAGAAAGTTTTTGCAGTTCTTGCACATGAGCCTAGACATACAGAATACAGCACTGGTGTCTAAACAATTGATTTGAGCTTCATAAGAAATGAGACTATTTGCTCCACACTCAATTAGTAGAAGCATTAAAAACAAACCCCCAACAAACCAGAATCCACAGTTCGATGTAATTTATTCCTCATTTTCATTTCTCAGATTTCTAATAATAAAAATCTGAAGTGGGAAAGATGGTAATTAGGTTTTGTATGGATTTTCTTTATCTAACAGTATTAGGAAGCTACCCTGTCAGCTCATGGAATACTAGATTATTCCATTAGTCTAAGGTGCACAATGGGAGGAAAGTGATCACTGTGTGCCTGATTTAAACAAAAGATCCTTCTCACAGTTTTCTAGAACATAATAAACTGCAGTACATGATGGTGGACTTTAGTCTGGCAGAGGAAGCAACAAATGAATCCAGGTTTTTTGTGTTAATAATTATTGGTTTCAGCAAGAGATTCCCTTAGATACTTCACTGCCAGTAATAATAAACTGTGTATTTAGTTCTTGTTTATGTTTATGGGAGAATTTTACTTTTAAAGCAATGTAAAAGAAAGCATATACCTCATCGCATTACTCTGTCTTGCTGTTTAACATCATCTGTAGTGATCTTTTGAGAATCTGACTGAAAGCCTGGAGTTTCTCTACATGATATCCCTTGGAAAACATCACAGAATTCCTGCCACGTAAAATTAGGCCTAATCTTAATTATCTTCCTGTCTGTTTCCTGAGCTTAATTAACTTTTATGAGTGCTTTTCTACAGTGCAATGAGTACTAAACCCATTTCACCTTATTCAGCATTTCATAATTCTTTTTCCCTCAGTTCTAGGACAACATAAAGCTCTTCACAGTCCTAATTGTTATGGCAAAAGCTAAGGTATGAAATCTGAAAGAGAGCTGCACCAAAAAAATTTAAGAATGCTTAACCATGCATGCAAATAGAAGGGCAGAAATCTGCAAATGTTGAGAAATAATTCATTCTATCCTCTAAATGAACTGACTTTAAATATTTAATTATCTTGTTAAGTATATCCAGATTATAATATTCAAATCCTAGTCATTACAGGTCATGAGGTTGTTTTAGGTGAAGAACAAATTGTCTACAGTCCACACAGTTCAAATAATTTTAGAAAAATATAGCAGCTAATTTGCATGGCCAAGCCTTCTTCCTTAGTGCTTATTCAAATTTTTTGTCTGACATCCCTTTTGTCACAAGACACAACTACACAAAGAAGACTGAGCATGTATTGTAGGATGTCACTTTCCTACTACTTGAATTTCAGTTTGTTTCTCTCCAGTTATAAAAACTATCTCTACTGTTTGGGGAAAGGAGACACAAAGGCTGTTTACTTCATTTTTTTGCCCATTCATGAGAAAAAAGAGCAATTTTATTTAAACTGCCTCTCTAAAAATCTGATAGATTTATCTTAATTAAAAGAATACTTCCAAGATTAGATTATGTCCATTAGCCCTTACAGTGTATTTACTACGTATTACTCTCTTCACCTCTACCATGCCAGCAAAGAAGCAGTGTGGCTTTGTCTCTAGGTATGATCAGAGAGGTACTCTGTAAATGACTGGCTGATATGCAGGTGTTCAGGTAAGCTGCTTTTTAATAATAACAAAGGCAGAACAGACAAGTGAAAAACTAGTACAGGGACACCAGGCATCCTCTATTTAAAGGTCTAAGGGCTACCAGATTTTACAGAACATTTGTTAGACTTCTTAGGATTTAATCCCATCACTGTTTGACAGCATCAAAAACAGATTCAGACACTTAAAATAACCTACAGCAGAGAAAAAATAATCAACGTCCATCCAGAACAAAAACAAAACAACAAAAAACTCAATCAAGCAATAAAGCTGGATTATTATAAATAACTAACTTAAAGTTAGCTCATGATGGTGCAATCACTCTATGTCCTTGGCCATCTCCTCTGTTACCTGGACATCAACAAAGTATCCTTTATACCAAAACATAATGCACTGCAAAAAGAATGAAGAGGGCCAAAATTCAGGACATTTCAGTTCATTAATTTGTTTCCATGTGTATTTCAGTGTTTTTCATTGATCAAAGCCTCCTGCTTGTGACCTGAGAAGTCACACAGGGCCACTTTCAGGGTCTACGGACCACAGACTTACAAGCACTACTGTCCCAAGCTGTCCATGTTTTTTGTGGCAGCTTTCAGAAGGAAGATGCAATAAGCGTATCTGGATGTACTGAACAACTTGTACTCTCTTCTTCAGCAGCAGGGAGGGAAATTAAGTGCTAACATTTTAAATCCTGCTGTAATACAGGACACACACTGTAGATTATCAGTACAGCACACAAGTCTGTAATATCTCACCTACTCCTTCAACTTCATGCTAACATTGTCCTACACAGTAGCAGGTATTCTATCTTTCTTGATAAGACAGTAGTAAACTGAGTTACAGACCAGCATGCTTATAAAAGCAGGTCAAAAGAGGAGTCTTAATGCAACCCATTATAATAAACAACAAAATAAATTTAAAAACACCTAGACCTCCACTATAGACCTTTTACTTATATTTTCTCTATTAGCTTCCTCTAACATCAATACTTAAACAATGGGTAACTTCAGTCTATATCATCACTAATTTTCCCATTTTACTCTCCCTCCTCCAAAACACCAGAAAAGATGTGAAGAAGGACAAGGGCTACTTAACAGAGCCAAAGGGCAATCTCAGCTGGGCAAACTCAGAAGCAAGAAAACCACACTCCCACCAACAGACCCAGATCTGACACCTGGGCAGTATACACAAAAGGAAGGCCTGCCAGGAAAGGAAGGAAGCAATTGCTGTCTCCCTCTTGTGAAGGGCCCAAGCATTGAAGCTAAAAATAGCTTTGAGCAATCTGTTATCCCTGCATCACTAGTGCATGGCAAATGGGCAGTTTTTATACGTGGCCTATAAATTTAGGAAGGTTGGCCATTTTACTTTTCAAGATTCAAGCAAAGTATAAACTCGAACGGTTTCATCTGATTGTTTTGGAAGTGCCTTTTCCTTCAAGGCAAATCTCTCTTAGGAACCAGAGCCCAGAGCAACTTACTGGTCACCAGTTCTAAAAGGTTCTGCTAAGCCAGGGTTGCTCACAGGCTGTGAACCCTATTGTGTCAATACAGAAACACCAAAACCTTAAACTTTTGGGCAGCAGAAAGGATTTATTTCTATTTATGTGACAAGCTGGAGGTGAAAGATTCACCATATGAAGCTCAAAAGAAAAAGCAACAATCTTCTCCTTAAGTGGTTTAAGGTTTGACTCACAGTTTCACCAGCTTGTGGACTTGTAGATTGTTTTCAGCCCAAAAAACGATTATATTAATTTCCATTAAACCAGACAGTATTTTGATTAAAAGTTCAAGCCAAACATTTCTCATTTCCTATCCTTCTAGCACTAGTGTAAGGGTGTAAGAAACCACTGCCTAGGCAAAAGGTCCATAAACCTATCACCTTACTGTATCTATTGTCTTTTGAAGTGAGCAACTTGCTGTATACATCAATTCTCATTGACAGATGCAGACAAACATACCCACATGCAAATATTCTCAATGTCTATTTTAAAAACATGAGGGAGGGAAAAATGTATATCCCTAGATGTTTTGAAATGAACAGTTGCAAGAACCAGAAAAACTCAACATATGCATATCCTCATTCAATTACAGAGAGCAATAGGGAAATAAATGAAGTGGAATAAAGAATCATAGATGTTCAACAGGTTGCTTTTGCTCAAAGACAAAAAGTGGCTGCATGTTAGAAGTGAGACTGTGGATTTCACTCCCATGCATGCTCATGTTCAAAGCAGTATGTAATTTTCTGCTGTCTCTCTGTATGAAGCAGGTGATTAAGAGTGAACAGATTGAGAGACAACTGGGATGTAGGCTAAGTGTTAAAAGAACCCAAGTTCATGTTATCCCAACTGCATAATCATAACACTTTCAACTACTGCTTGCTTGCTAAAATGAAGCAAAATGAACAACTAGAGAAACAAACAAGAACTGAAATAAACTTTCATAGGTAACCCTTGGTAACAGTAACCCAAAGATCTTTTAACTAAAAAGAGTTTCTAGTAAGTTAGAAAAAATCTACTCATGTCTGTAAATGCAGTTATTTTCCAAGCACGTTTCATGATCACTAGAAAATATATTAGAGTTTTATTTGATCTAGATGAATGGGAAAAAGAATATTCCCTACATCTGCTGGAGCAACTAACAGCGTATTGATAGGTTCAATTGAGCCACTTCCATGTTTTCTCTGCTTTGCTTAATATGTATCTTGGTAGTCAGCAGACATGACAAAACACAGTATTACAGAAGGTAGGGGAAAAGCCAATACACTGCTAAAGAAAAACATACATCAGCACTTCGGTCAACCTTTTTCTTGTGCTTTTGCTTTTTCCTCAGTGTGTGACATTTTTCTAGTTATATCTTTACGAAAGCTACCATTCAAATTAATATGAATTAAACATATTAACATATGTACACAGTTCGCTGCTCTAGCAATTTACAGATTTCTTCCTTTATTTTATGGGGGTTTGAAATTACAGTTCCCAGAAGCCACAGAAGCACTCCTTGACACAAACATGAACATAATGCACAAACATATGCATGCATAATACATATAATACACCAATGTCCATTCCTTGAATCTTCCCTTCCAACCTTGCTTCACTGCACAAGTGAATAACAATACAGATTTCAATACGATTTTGCTTACAGCATTTTCATGCAAAGATATTCTTAAGATTTCACAAGAAACTAAAATATTTCCAAAACAGGAAATGTTTCTATGAAATAAGAATTCTCTCTGAATTCTAACACCTGCAGGTTTTTTAAGACGGCTTTGTATCCAGATCTTGTGTATAAAGGGCAAAGTGGCTGATATAAATCAAAGGCAGGACCATCTTTTAATGTAGTCAAGATAAACATGCATATTTTTATATACACATAGAGATATTTATATCTGTATATATCATGATTATATTAAAAGATAGTGCTATCTTTAATTCATATTATTTGGTTTGCCATATAGTACCCAGCAAGATCAGAAAAGCTTCTGTGACTCATGTTTTTAATACCGTTTTCTTGAGCCCTGTATCTTCACTGTGACCTTCATAGCCATAAGGACAGGTTTTCTACATCTCGGTTTGGCAGAGCACTGGGCTTTCCAAACTCTGCAAAATATACTCTTGCACTTGATACCAGCAGCTGAATTCAAAATAATGAAGAAGTGAAGAGCTGAATATTCCATTATTTATTTTTCATTGTTTGTGTGGAATTTGCAAGAAACATGAATACCTATTTTTCTGCCCTTCTTACCTGCACAACAATAACAAGAAATACGTCCTTTAAACACTTTTTACAAAAACAAGGAAATAATCTAGTCATATATTTCCCCTTTTCCAGTGCAATACTCTTTTGTACTCTGTTACAAACAGATCTGGCACTGGAGCCTGAAAGAATGAAAGAATAAATCTATTTATATTATGTGTAGAATAAACACAATGGTATAGAACACTACTACATAGATTATTTAATATGTGCTGGATGTGAGATCTAGAATAATATATTTTTTATCAGAAAAACCAACAATGAAAAGTGAAGCTTTATAATATCACAAATGGGCATACTTGCTTTACGTCCAAATTATGGAACAGGCCAAGTAATTGAAAAGTGCTAAATAATACAAGCAGAAAACAAGAAAGGTGACACAGAACAAATTTAGCATTAATTTGGGTGGCAAAATCAGAATTCACAACGCTTTCTATGATGACTAGCAGTGTCACTCAGGTACAAATATGATGATAATGTGCAATTTCCATGTTTAACAGTAGAAAAGAGCAGGTTATAATCTAGTTCTTCCCAAACAAAATGGGACCATTTAAATACAAATGAGAGAAACACTGTTTGGAAGCAACAGAGAATGGAAGTGGGAAGTGACTTAGATGAGGATAAAAATAAAAATAACATTTCTGGTTCTTAGGAAGGAAAGCGTGGGAAAAAAATCAATAGCCTTCAGTTAAGCAGACTTCTATAACCTTACAGCCATTGTTGTTGAGGTCTAGTGGGATGGATGTCTAGATAAGAGAAGGGAATGAGGAGAGCCAGTGACCTTTAAAGGGCATGGGTGCAAGTTATCACAGTTCAGAGGAAAGATAAGAAAGGCTTGGGAAACACTGACTTGGCTATTTCAGTTTTTCAGTGATTTCAAAAAGAGATCCCAGAGTAGAAATTAGTTTGTATTATTCATTACCTCTACTCATTTTAAAAATATGAGAAGAAAATTTAGAAAGGCCAATCTTTGAAGAGTTAGGGAGAAATTAAACTTATTTGGTAATTCACTACAAATACAAGCACTAAAAGAACTGGCTTTATATACAGTGAAGAGAAAGCATTGCTTTGCGGTTCTCAGTGACTGACATATTCAATATCAGTTTGCCTCCTTTCTCACTTGGGAGGCAATCAGTGTTTAACATGACCAATCCAAGTGACAGAAAGGTAAAAAACTCCAGCAAGGCAAAGAGCATGTTGGATGTTTTGAAGTGGGTTATGCTGCTGAAATACACTGTTGCATAGACCGAGGCCAGTGCCCCTGTGAAGTGCAGAGCCAACCTAGCAGCACACTGAAGCTGAGGCCAGAGGAGAGGAACCTGCCTCCTTGCCAGTGATTGGTAGTTTATTGGCCCACCTTACAGCCCTAAAACAAGTGTTCGCAAAAGGCCAAAGGAACCTATTCAAGAGCAGTTTGAAGAGCAGTTCAACAACAGTCAAGTCAGCAGTCATGCTTCAGATTTCATAAAAGATCTGGACAAGCTCTGAAAACTGACAAGAGGACAGAAAAAACACTTGATGACAACTTTTAAACAGGAGGAAAGAAAGGGTAGAATTTAGGAATCTGAGCCCTATGAGCTTACCTCTGACTTCTGGGAAAAAAACAAGATAGCTCAAGAAACACAGAGGTGCAAATAGTACCAAATTACTTGCATTTCTCTTCCTTTCAGGGCACAGATGCTCCTGAATGGGGAAAAAAGTGCTAATACTTTGGCTTTAAGCTTTGATTACAAAGCCGTTCCAGATTATTTTTTTTGTAAGAATTAAGAAAGTGAGTTAAGAGAAAGCAGCATGTAGGACAAGCTAAACAGCAGCAGTACCAGCAGGTTAGAGACAAGCCGGATCAGGGTATGGAGTGAGGTTTTTTTGGGTTTCTATCCCAAGCCCAAAACTATTCTGTATTTCTTTACCAACCTGGATGAAAGAAACAATAGGTATGGTTGCCAAATTTATTACAGATAATATCATGAAGGATCAGAGTTAGAATTCTAAATCATTACCTGAATTCTTACTGACTGCAACAGAAATTAGGCATTGCTCAATAACAGCAAATTACATTTAGAGGTAATCCATTCACAGACATAGGAAAACACATTACTCCCTGCATAGTTGCACTGTAGAAAGAGATTTAGGAGTTAACCGGTGTATTTTGTCATCCAAGAGGAAATGCATAATTGGAATAGGTTTTGTCAACCCTGTGAACTTCTCCATTCATTTAAGTGACTGAGTTGCCCTCAGCTAGAGAGTCATGCCCAGCTCTGGATACTCAGTCAAGAAAGATGTGAACCAGCTGGAAAAGGCAATAAAAATAATCAAAGGCTTGGAATACTCAGTCTAGAAGGATGAAGAAGAAAGTGGCCAAAAAACCCCAAATGTACACCAGAAGAAAAGGATGCTGCTGTCAACAGAAAATAGTGATTCCAAAGGTTTAAAGCTCTACTTACATGCTGACAAAAAATCTCAACATCCAAGACTTTTAGAAATGCAAGACAGTGCCTAGAGCCATTCCATTTTGACAGCAAACTGGGCACTTGTCTATGGCAGACAGGATCACATTGGTCCTCTAATTATATCCAAAATAAAATAATCAAGTAAAAATAGTTGGAATTAGGAATAGAAGTGAGTAGCTGTCCTATAAAAAGTGTTAAAGGAATTATTTTAATTACATTTTGTTTGGTTGGCACGGCAAGGTTTCGGTAGCAGGACTGTACAGGGGTGGTTTCAGTGAGAGGCTGCTAGGAGCTCCACACATGTCCAACAGAACCTGTTCCAGCTTGCTATAAGACAGTCACTGTGACTGCACCGCTGGTCAAGGCCAAGTCCAACAGCTGCAGTGGTAGCACCAATGCAAAAAAAGTAGTGAAAAAGAGATAAAAACCGCTCCTCAACAGCAGCTGGGAAAGACAATTGAGAATATGTGAGAGAAACAACCTTGTAGCCACCAAGGTCAGTGCAGGAGTGGGAGGAGACACTCCAGGTGACAGAGCACAGATTCCCCAAGACTGTGGTGTGTCAGGCTGTGCCCCTGCAGCCCATGGAAGTTCATGGTGGAGCAGAGATCCACCTGCAGCCCCTGGAGGAGCCCAAGTCAGAGCAGTTACATGTCTAAAGAGGCTGTGACCCTAGGGAAACCTGCACTGGAGCAGCATCCTGGCAGTCCCATGGGGACAGGAGCCCATGCTGGAGCAGGTTTGCTGGCATGACTTATGACCCAGTAGAGCAGTCTGTTCCTGAAGGATTAAATAATGTGGAAAGGAACCCACACTGGAGCAGTTAATGAAGAACTGCAGCCTGTGGGAAGGACCCACATTGGAAAAGCTCAGGGAGGTTCACAGGTCCTGTGGGAGGGACCCCATACCAAAAGAAGGGAAAAGTGTGAGGAGTCCTCCCCCTGCAGAGGAAGGAGCAGCAGAGACAACCGTGATGAACTGCAGTCTCCATTTCCTGTACCTCTGCACCACTGGAGGGGAAAAGGTAGAGAGAATTGAGATTAAAATTAAGTCCAGGAAGGAGAGTATTATGGGGGAGGTGTTTTACAACTTAGTTTTTATTTCTCATTACTCTACTGACTTGTTTGGCAAGAATTTGTATTAATTTCCTCAAGTTAACTCGCTTTTGCCTCTGACAGTAATTGCTGAGTGGTATCTCCTTGTCCTTACCTGAACTCACGAGCCTTTTATTACTTTTACTCTGCTTTGTCCAAATGAGGAGGGGAGTGATAGGGCTGCTTGGTGGCAATCTGGTATCCAGTCAGGGTCAAAAGCACGACAACAGTAAAAATGTCTCATACTGCAGGGAGGCCTCTTTTCCTTTCTGATTTTCAGTAACTTCTCCATCCAAACTGTGTTTTGCTAACCTTTAAATCTCAGTAGATTGCCAATTTATAGCACATATTCTTTTCAAATTGGATATTACCTGTTTTCTGGAACTGAATCATGAAACGGAGGAAGGACGTGATGCAGTTAAATGTTAGTATTTGTGAACTTTGCCACTGGAAGACAGGATTAAAGAAACAGAAGACACTTAATCAGTGTTCAGTGTCTCTCTTAAAGCTACACATCACTTGAAACACAACAATGCTTTCTCATGCCAAGCCATTGTCTTTGCTAGAATACTATGTATTGCCCATGGTGGTATTTCTCACTTAGGCAGATTATACCAACGTGATACCAGAAATGCAGCAGTAGATGGCATAATTACACTGTGATCTGGGGGAAATTTCAGGTTCCTTCTTCTCTTTGCCTAAGTCAAGCAGACCAAATATTAAAAAATTAAAAATGCTCTATACCCAAAACATTTTGTTCTCCAACTGAGGAATTATGAAGGTGGCTGATCAACTGTAAGAGCAGAAACAATACAGAGGACACTGGAACTGGGTTTTCTTGAGAGAAAGTTGAGCTCTAGGCCCAAATTCCTGTAATAATGGTCAGAATCAAGCTGGTATTCAGTATTTATATTCCTTTCATTCAACTGAAAGCAATAAAAGTTCCAGAAAATAACTCTATTGAGCTATGTAGATAATGTGGCTAACATTACTCACTCTTGGTTTAAGACTATTTTCTTCCGTGTTGATTTCAAGGGAAGGTTGGTTGGACGTTTCAGCTTTGTTGTTTTTTAAGGAATCATAAATCCATTTTGAATTAACTATATATCATATTTTTTTCCCTTGGACTTCATAGCTGTCATAGGTTTTCAAAAAATTCATGTGAAGTTATATTAAGTTACATTAAAATCCCTCACTGCATTTCAGGCTATGATTTCAAAGTGATAAGTAGATATTAAAGCATGGGGAAAATGACAACATAACTTAATGTAACAACTTGTGAGCCACAGGCAACAGTAAAACTAAATTTTTACTACCAGTAGAGGTTAGCAGTACTTTAAAGATAACTGAATTGCATGGTGCCTGTTTCCTTCACCCTTAAGAGTGTTTCAAGGTACTTGTGGTCTTACAAAATACTTCGATTTTTCAAGAGTGAAGAATGAACTGCCAAGTAGATATCAGCATTATCTAGCTCATAGATGATTCTCATACTGAACTGCAATCTCAGAGGGAATCAAAACATGTAAAGAAAATACCCTCAAAAAGCTGTAGCATCAGTGTAGCTAATAGTCCTAATATATGATATAGCACCTGGAGTGCTCCAGAGAAAACACTAATCCATGTTAGAAATCCAGATTCCCTCCTCAGGATCACCATGTGTCCTCTTTCTTCAGCTATCTTTATTCCTGCCTTTCCTCATTTAGAGAAATAACACAGAAACCATATTGTTTAGAAACTTTTCTACAATTCATGCATAAGTTTTGAAGACTGGGGGCTAATATGACATTCTTATAGGCAGATTAGGCAGAGAGAAGTATCAGCACCTCCTCCCTATTTCATTATCTCTCCTATCTCTTTCAAGCAGGAATAATTGCACTCAGAGTTTCGGTTACCTTTGTTGTGGCACACTGGTTATACACATTTTTCCTATCCCAGAAGAGACTGCTGCAGTCATCAAGGGGTTCCTCTGTCTTCTAGAAGAGCCTTTTAAAACACCTTTAGACAAAAATACCCACAACTGTGGAAAAAGTTGGATCCCCTTATATAACACTTCACTAGGGAGGTTTTAAGACTTATAAAAGAAAATATTCTTCCAGTTCCCCATACCTGTTCAGATTTTTGTTTCTATCAGTTGTGAGAGAAGCAAAGAAGCTCAGGTGGACAAGTTTTTCTACCTTGTGCACAGCAGTAGCCTTAATTACACAATCAAATTTCTTTCTACAAGAGGATCATCTGAGTGGCTTGGGATGCTGATGCTCATTGAATAGAAAGTACTCAGTACTATAATGTTGCTCTTACTACTCAGCACAGACTCACATTTTAGTATATTCCTCACATTTTATTCTGAATACTGACTCTGAGATCAGCCCAGCTTGTTAGACCGTGGTGCTTGAGACATCAAGGTTGTGAGTACAGTCCCCGTATGGGCCAGGAGTGGGACTTGATGATCCTCATAGGTCCCTTCCCATTCTGTGATGCTGTGACCTGGTAATTTCTGTATGAAAGTCAAGTGTTTGTCACCCATCATGTTGTTTCAGATGTTCCTCTGAATACTCCACAAGTTAAAGGAGCATTATGATTCCTTTGCTTTTACTGATGATAAATGAAAGCATGGAAGTCAAAGTTAACATTATGATGACAAACTTTTTCAAGTCAGTACAACATGATTTTTCAAGTTTTCGGGACAGCATTTCCATTTACTAAATTTAATTGTGAAATCTCAACATGTATGTGAACTAGGATGCTCAGTGTTAGAAGTAACATGCAAATAATTAATGAGGGTTTTGGCTTGGAGCTCTAGTTTTGGGGCTGTTCGGTTTGGTTTGTTTGCAGGAGTTTGGCTTGAGTGACCTATAAAAATTTCAGTAGGACTTTGTGCAATGAAAATCAAATTCTCAAGGACAAGTTTCATCTGTCTTAGTTTTAAGACTTCTCTTCTCTATATTAGTCATCAAATACTCCTGTCTCCGTATCACTCAATCTCCACAAATCTTTGAAAGGCTTGATCTCATACTCCAAATGTTTGTTACTATTTTCTTGTTAACATCACTACTGTTCAGTATACTGTGCAAGCATACTGACTGTTCAAAATGTAGTAGGAAAAGCAGCCTCTGCGAGACTGTCCATTTACTTACACATGAAGATATACTGTATCTTGCTGGAAACTGTAGTATTCCCAAATCATCTTTTAACAGTGCTTGGGAATCATTCACCTACCCCTTCATGCTACTTTATTGCATAAGCCTCTAATGCTGCATGTATGAAATGAACGGTTCCCCTGCATTTGTCTCCTAGTCTCAAACTATCTCAAATGCATATATCCAAACAGACTGAATTCATTAATTACACTCAAACAATTGAGGGCATGATCAGAGTGAACAGTACTACGGCTGCCAGAGGAAAATATTTCAATGTGGCATGATTGCAAGGGACTCCAGACTTTGCGCATTCTATTCTTATGCTCAGGTCAAATCAAGTGGCACCTTTCAAGGATTTAAATTTTTTAAACAAAAAAACCTGCTTTGGAAAAAATGTTTCACAACAGAAATGTATTGTGTGAGTGTTTCTGTTCTTCATCCTCTATCCATACAGTTTATCCTGGAAGTTGAAAGAAGTTTCCTAAATTGAAAAAATATTCTTAATTAAGCTCTCTTCTCACAATTATTTCTCCTTTGCAGGAAATGGAAACTGGAAACCTTCCACAAATAATGAGGAGTCTGTGGCCTTCTTCCACACTCTTGCAGTATTCTCTCTTGGAGAATCCATTCCAGTTACTGGGATTTTCTTCTGGATTTTTGGGGGGCTTGGTTCATTTCTTGGCTTTTTCAAGAACTGAAGCCACCTAGCTTTCACCTCTTGTACCTTTATTTCTGTTACTGCCCTAGCCGAGTTCTTTACCACAGACAGATGTTCTCAGGCTGCATCTTACAAGTGTTCTCTGAAAGTTGTCAGGCACATTTACATATTTATCTAGTAACAGGTGTTATCTTGCCTAGAGTTTTTTCATGTAACATCTGTCCCAATTCCCAACTTGATCATAAGAGTTAAGTCCTGCTTGCCTCACAGGATACAAAATTGGTCTCTGGAAACAAATAAACTTTTCTTCTGTGTCAGTAGATTCCCACAGTATTAGTAAAACTACTGTTCTGTCAGGACACTAGACAATGCACAGCTGATATTAAAACAAAAACAAAAACCAATCAACTAAAACTCCAAACAAACAAAAATGTTAAAAACTCAGTACATTACACACTACATTAAGCCTGAGGAATTCCACTTATATTTAAAGAGTAACTTCATGACAGCTGTATTGTAGTTCCTGATTTTTTCCCATACTAGGCAAACTCAAGGTGATAAGGTTTGCAAATTTAAGTACTGATGTAAGCTTTTTCCACCCTATAGGTAACGTGTGTCTCTTTTTGTCTACTTATAAGGCCAATGTAATTTTTTTCTGGACAACGGCTTAGATCTCCACGTGTCATACACTACAGTTTCTTTGACTGTAGTATTCCAAATTCTCAAATCATCTCTACAGTTTCAGGTACTATCTACCTTCAGAAATGGACCAAACCCACTATTTGCCAGGTTGTGGCTGTTTTGTGAAGGATACATGGCTTTTCAGAGTTTTCATTCAGAATCTTTTATTTTCTTGACTACATGTTGCAAATTGAATCAGCAGCTTATGTCTTGCTGCAGCTCCCTCTGATCAGTAAAATCACATCCTCCAAGTTTAATTTTTGCAAAGAACATCAAATTCTTCAAGTTCCTGTGTTTACATATAAAGCTGACTCTACAGAACAGATCCTTTCATGTAACTGAAAGCTGTTGCAGAGTAGGATGCCCCTCAGATATAACATGTGACTACAGCAAATTCTTCCTGAAAACCTGCAATATCATTTACAACTTTTATTTGCAGGGTCAAACATGATTTAATTTTTCTAAACTGTTTTTATTATTATTATCATTGCATGTCTTAGCACACTACCATGTGCGGTATGCAGTAATTGTTCAGAAATAAGATGGTTTATGCAGTTTCAATTCCAGACAATTGTAAGTTAAAAAAAGCAAGCTTTCACACCTCAGTTGCCTGTGACCTGCAGCTGTACTGGAGCAGTCAAGGAATCAGCCTGCAAACACTCAAGAAGGGACACAAACTGCTCTTGAGAAGAGCACTGCCTCTCCAGAAAGCAAGACAGTAGAGCTACTACTATTCAATGTCTTCCATTTTTCAGTACCTGCTAATTGAGTATTGTGCTACTCAATAAAGAGATACCACACATGCTGTGAACACTGACAGGCCTTTTTCTGTCTCAGGTTTTGTGGCACCTGCACTTTTAAAAGCACTTGAATATCATGATCAAGATTAATTCAACTGGTGCTTCATAAATGCAAGGGAACGACTCCTTCATATTTTTGCAACAAACTGTAGCTGTCCTGTTTTGGAATCCAACTTTACATCTTCACTTTATTGTGATATTTAGACTCTGTTTCAAAAAAACTAGCACAAAAATAAAGTTTCAAAGTCACTTTATAGAATGCAGAGTCTGTTGTTACAGTACTAATTTGGGAAAAGTATTTGAAAACGCTATGCAGAAAAACAGAAACTGCACAGAATAATGAAATAAAATAATACAAATGCCAGTCATTGGCAGATCAGATCAGAGCTACTGACAATATGGTTATTAAAATTATATTGTGGTTATGAAGTAATAAGTTTCAATATAGCATTAGGACTTGCTCATGAAGTAGCAGTTGTCAGAAAAAATGTAGACTGTCAGAAAAAACTTCAAGATTGTGGCAAAGAGTGTACAGGTGTGGGTGTGTGTTTCTTCTGCATGTCTGAATGGCTCAAAATGGTAACATTCACAAACTGAGTTCTCCAGTAGGGAATGCAAATTTAAAATGTTTATAAAACATTATAGATTTTGTTGACTTGTTTTCTGAATTTTAAATATAAGATGAAAGCATAGGATCCCATGCAAAGAAATTGGAGGCAGACATTGCATTCCTCCCACTTGGATTGTCTGTAAAACAGAGCAGACATGGGGAGGCTGCTGAAATCTGGCAACATCGCAGGACTAAAGGAATGCTACTGAAATCACAGCACTCTTTTAAGGCTCAAGGAGAAGGAACTGGAGACATTGCACACCGTAGCTGAGTCTTCACACCTTTCTATACCTGTAATCAGGCACAGCAAGCTTCTGGGGCTGTCCTGCCTCCCATCAGGCACACACTGTTTCCTGTGGCTGTCCATTCTGGCAGCAGCCCCTGCTCTGGCCATGCCGGGGCCACTGCATGCCCAAATCCCTGATGATGCTCCTCCTAGCCTGACTTGCCCATGCAGCATAAATTCCAATGTCCAGGCTAGGAGCCACAGCACAACCCCAACAGGCTGGGCACTGGTTGAAGACCTGTTCATCAAAACTCTGGCTCAAGAGGCTCTCAAGCAGGAGCTTCAAAGCCACCATGTCAGAAAAAATTACAAGGACACTTCTGAATGGGGGAAAGGTGCCCAGCTGGCTAACTTTCACAGAGGGGCACTTGACACCTAATGCTGCAGTCTTCCCTCTTCATCCCTGGCCAACATCTCTTATGGACAGCAGCACTCTGCACTGCCCCAACATTGCCTACAGCATTTCACAACAGATGGATTTACTGCTCAACTCCTGAGTCCAAACACCTGCAGCTCTGGAAATGAAAAGTGATAACTGCTATTTGTCATCTTCCCCTCTTGCTGCTGCAACATGCCAGGACACAAGCATCATGGTAATATTTGAGAACTTCCCCTTGGAACCTGCAGCCAGCCAGTGCCAGTTCCTTGGCATTTGCTGTCTGGCAGGACCAAGCCCATCGGACCAGGGAAATGCCTATGGCTAGGAATCACTCTGCTCTAACCCTGACAAGACAATTTGAACGGGAGCCATCTCCAGGAAAAATATAATCTACTTCTGCCCAAATTGGGTCCCTCCAGCTGAAAGACTCAGTTTCTCCTGTCCCTCCAGCATGGGACGAGAAAATACCTTGTAAAGCTGGTCTAGCATCCCTCAAGGGAAAAAAACATTTCCAAACATGCACTGATTACCAAAGTACCAACAGAATCCATCCCCTTTGTTAAGAGGAGTGCTCTGGTGAAGGTGATGACTTTACCTTGCCAAACAGAGACATACGTAGACACATACACGCGCCTTCCCAGATACTTATGCACACACACATTTGCAGATTCCTAGGAACTGGCAACTCTTATCTCACATACAGACTCACAGTATATTCTGAGTTGAAAGGGACACTACAGGGATCATCAAATCCAGCTTATAAGTAAATGGCCCATACAGGGATTGCACCCACAAACCTTGATGTTATTAACACCATGTTCTGACCAAATGAGCTAATCTCCTCTCAGTATCCCTTCATGGATGTCAGCCTTCTTTTAATCCTGCATCACCTGAAGCACAAGGTGAAGTGTCTGGAAGTTGCAGTTCTGACATGGCACAAGAGCAGCCCGGTAACTAGTGCACAAGGTGGCTCAACCCCCTGCCCCCATACTTTCCCAACAGTGCACCAAGGCATGAAGCCTAACAGCCTTTTAGGCTCTCAGCATCATTTTGCAACAGCCCTCCACCCTGTGAACTTACATAAAGTGACATACTCGAAGTTAGAGCACTTAGGCATCTGCTTAGGTCATTGTGGAGATTTACAGATTATTCCTGTGTTTTAGGGTGTGCAGTTATACATGGGTTCTCCTTCTGTCTTCTTTTATTTTGTTGAAATCATATCCTAGAAATATGAAGATTCAAGAATGAGAACATGTACTTGCTAGCAAGCCTTAGCTGTTTGTACCCTAATTTCTAATAAAATTAAATCCCATTCCTGATCATCCAAGGTATAGAATTGTTTGATTGAAAAAAAAAAGTATTTCAATTACACAAACCATAAATTTGTGTAGACTACTAAAAAACCTTTTTTCAAATTCTTTGCCTTCTGTTTGTCAGTATTAGTTGTATTTTCAGATACTGAAACATTTTACAGGTGTAGCCAGCCACTAGTTCAGTTTAGAATGGCATTTCTAACTCTATATGAGAAATTGAAGAGACTATAGCTCTGTTAAGTACAGCACGAGCACATTTTTTATCCAAAGAATCAAAACAAATATACAGAGACTGAATGAGATATCAAGAATAAAAGCTGAAGCCTCACAGGTTAGGCATGCATTTTTGATACTGCATAGCCCAAAATCAAAAAGCAACACAGGACTCTATGGGGAGACCCCATAAACTTCTCTGAGGATCCAGCCAGCAGAGCAGTGGCACAACATTAGTGAGACAGCTCTTTGGGTGTGTTTTGTAAATCAAAGAATTTAATAAACGAAAATAATAAACGTTACAGAAAGCAAAATATATAAGCCGTGCACAGATGCTAGAGCAGCCTCTAACATTGTGCTACAACGCCTCAAAGAAGCCATTGGTGTCTTTTGTCTTCCTTCTTAAGTAGCTTATGTTCTAGGTGGGCTTTACTGCCAAGCTGCCAATAGAAACACATCTAGGCTTTGACAGGCAATGACAAGGTCCAGCCGAAGCTTCTCCTTTGGCACTGAGCCAATAGCTTTAAGCAGGGGACTGAAGGTTCTGGCTAGCTTCCTAAAATGTCTACAGGTAACTGGAAACCCCTTTCCTTATTAGGAATGCCCCATTGGGGTGTGGGGGTGTGCAATGTTACAGGACTCAGTGCAGCCTTTGCTATGTACTCTCAATATAAGCAACACAGGCCAGGACAGCTTTTTTTCACTACACTCCTCACACATTTCACCAACATACTCTTTAACCTTTTAAAGACTAGGTATTCTGAACCCTGAAATAAAAGCAAGGCATCAAGAATTTCATACACCTGCTGAAGCTCCTCTGAGGATAAGTGAATACAGGCATGTTCAGCTAGCAGTTTTATCTAGCTTTGTAACAGGCCTTGGAGATTACATATCACCATCTGCACACTTTGGATTTAATTTCCATGGTTTGGGATGAGCTGAAAGGCCAGTTTGCCAACAGCACACAATTGCCTGCATTTTGATTGACTGGCAGATGAGGGAAGAGTTTTGTATTTACTACAATGAAGTCCATTCAATAAGTAACATTGGTAGCATTACCAAAATTAATAGCTCCTTCTTGCCAATGGTGTTCTTGCTGAAAGAAGTGTCTTGCTGACACCCTTCTGTCTTTCTGCACACAAACATTTCATACAATAAAGTCAACCATAATAGGAAACAAAAACACGCCCAAGTCTTTCCTAGCATGCACTAGCTCATCCAGTTGTTACCATAACAACAACAACAAAAGATACAGTGGATGAGACTTTACTTTTAACACTGAAATACCTGAATAACTACTTTCCTCAGGAAAAAATCAAGAGGATACTAGATATTCTCTTCTTTAGCGGCAAAACGACTGCAACCTCTTATAAGCCAAAAAGCTGCTTGAAGAAGGAAACCTACAAGAATAAGGATGCAATTTAACATAGAAAAAGAATATAATAATAGTCAGATTTTGAAAACTTGAAGCAAAGTTTCTTCCAACCTCTACACCCTAGCTGTGTCAAGGTCAAAGGAGCCATGACAGGACACCTAATATCCACTAAAAAGGTATTTGGTTCTGTATCTATGTAACTAAATCATGAAATTTAGCACTTATGATGGAACAGAGCTTAAGCACACTCAATCTTTATTTTCTGCACTACTGTTTCTTGAGACTGAAAAGGTTGTTCTCATAAGTGAAATCATAAAATGTCTAGTTTAAATATGATGCAAATATGGGCAACCAGCTGTTCTAGCTATCTAGAGCCCTGACCATGGACTTAGTGACTATCTGAAGGCAAGAGACACAACTGCTCCCTGTGTAGAGAAATTGGGCAGAAGAATTCAGACTCCAGATTTGAAAATAAAGTCAAACACTGCAGAAGCCTTCAAAAATCATGAGTTCAGAAACAAACAGATGTAGGTGAAAAGAAGGTAAATTAGAACACTTCAGCACATTTTATGACAAAATTGGTATTTCTGACCTCCCTTCTATCCATCTCCTTCAAGAAAGCGTAATTTATAGAATGTTGTTCAGATACTTTTGGTTCTAAAGAATCTAAAAGTGAGTTTGGGGTCCTTTTTAGCCAAGGGGTAAGGAGTTCTTATTAAAGCGCAAAAGCCAAACAAGAAAATTAAACTATTTTTTTTCCCTCATAAAGAATTCTAATGAAGAGCATGCACTGAATTTTCGTAATTTAAGATGTAGCCACTTCCACATATAATTTCAAGTACTCAGTAAGCAGCATTTCTTGCTAATACCAACCAGCACTATATGTACCTCTATATCAGCTTTAGGACTGTGTGTGCTGTTTCAGCTGGGGTAGAGTTTATTTCCTTTCCTTCACAGTGGGTGTTCTGGGGCTCTGTTTTGAATTTGGTCTGAAAATAGGGTTGATAATACAGAAATGTTTTTGTTATTCCTGAGCTGGGCTTACACAGAGCCAAGGCCTTTTCTACTGTTTGTACTTCCACACTGACAAGGAAGCTGAAGGCGCATGGGAGGTTGGATGTAGACACAGCTGGGACAGGTGACCCAAATTGACCAAAGGGATATTCCAGACCATGTGACATCATGCTCAGTACAAAAAGCTGGAGGGAAGAAGCAGAAAAGGAGTAACATTTGTCTTCCCAAGCAAGTGTTACACATGATGGGGTCCTGCTATCCCACAAATGGCTGAACACTTGCCTGCCATGGGAAGCAGTGAAATAATTTCCTTTTTTTGCTTTGCTTGTATACATTAATTTTGTTTTCCCTATGAAACCATCTTTATCTCAACTCACAAGTTTTCTCACCTTTACATTTCTGATTCTCTCTCCACTGATGGGGGATGAGCAAGTGACTGCCTGTGTTTGGTGGCTGGTAGGGGTGAAAGCACAACACTGTGTCACTTCCCTTACTCCAGCTTCAAATGAAGCTTCACTTAGCTGTGCAAGCTCTATGTTTCCAGCTGAATATTGCTGTAAGATTTTTTATGCAGGTTTATATCCAGAGGTTCAGTCTGTCAGCATGTTCTCCCACTATCATACACCTTCATCTTTAGTAGCTGAGGGAGCTACAAAGGAAAGAAGCAATATCAAAAACAAGTGCATCTGTGCCTATGAAGAAATGAGACAGATATTTAATGGGAAACAGGTTAAGAGCTTCACACTATGAGGTATACCTGTTCATAAGAAATTCTTTACTGTGAGGGTGGCGAGGCACTGGAACAGGTTGCCGAGAGAAGGTGTGAATGCCCCATCCCTGGAAGTGCTCAAGACCAGGTTGGAATGGGGCCCTGAGCAATGTGATCTAGTGGAAGATGCCCCCATGATGTGAGGGTTGGAAATAGATGGTCTTTAGGGCCCCTTCCAACTTTTCTATAATTCTCTTTCTACTTCACCTCTCTTCACCTTAACTTTTACATCCTCCCTCATAAATAACAAATGACAAACATCCTAAACACAAAATAAGATACAGGTTATGTATCATGATCTCACAAACACTCATACCTGTTGGACACATGTTATCTGTTATCCAGTAATCTCAAATTACTGGATAACATTAGAAAATGCAGAATTGACACACAGCATGGACAACATTCAGTAAAACGCCACATACAAAAAATTTAGCAAAAATTTATTAAACTTCCTTCTGTCTATAAATTTATTGATTTTGCACTAAAATTAACAAATAACTTGAAAAAAGTAAAATATTAAGCATCTGTTTTGACATATGGCTGCCTTCAGATATCAACTTTCTCGTTTGTTCCATCATTCTTGGCTCAACCACTTAAACTTAGCTTTAACTTAAATTCTTGCAAAAATAATCTACATTTAAGGCACTTTATCAGAGTCAGAAGGGTGAATGACTCACAATAGAAAAAGTTTTTCTTTGAAAGAAAGACCACTGCTGAAGAGCTCTGTTAATATTCATAAATGCACTGCAGAGATAATCAAGAGCTTTCTCACATGGGGAACTTTGAAAAGGATGCTTTTAACTGATATGTTATCAGAACATTTTTAAAACAATTAAATATGTCAATGAATTATTGAAGATCCTGAACTCACCCCAAGCTGTAGAAAAGTCCAGTGCTGAATTTCTGCGTATTGCTTTACAAATCGACTGCAGGATCTGCAGTCTGTCATTCGCATTGGGCCCCATCTCAAGCAAATGGGAACTGGCAGCTGCAGCACCAGCAAGAGAGGTGCGGGTGTGGGTCCGTGTCTGCGGCTCCGCGGGAAGAGAAAAGCAAATGCCCCCCAGCACAGGCCACCGGGGTGGCAGGACCCACTAGATGGTGCTGTTTGCCCACATATTTAGTCTTTTGTCTTGGAAAAAATATTTTTAAAAAACCAAACAAACAAACAAAAAACCCACAACAAACCAAAACAAACAACAACAACAGCAACAAAAACCAAAACAAAACAAAAAAACCACCACAGCACAGGAAAATAACCACTGAGAGCAACAATTTTCGTAAAAAATATAATTTAAAAAAAGAAAATATAAAGTTTCAGAATAATTTTTTTTATCAGCTTTCTCCTCATCATTCGTGTAAATGGTGTGATGTTCTCCATCAAATCTCTTTCTTGAGGCAACATTAGATCAGAAAACTAAACTTTGGCCTAGTGGGCTTAGATATATGTTCTCTCCTTTTTAAATTTGTCTAAAATATTCCAACTCTTAGGCTACTCCAGTGATAATGTGTATTATTGAACCATATATTAACTTAGAGCCTGGAAGAGACCTCTCATTTTATTAATTCAGAGAAATAGTCAGGTTTTAAAATAATTTACATTGCAGATTAAATAAAAAGCAAAACTTAGATCATAAGAAATAGAACATGCCCTTTTGTTTCCTGAACCTTTTACAGTTTACTCATTGATAAATATCCTAAGTTCATCACACACAAAGAAAAAGTTGAGTTTTTCCAAATGGCTAATTCAATTTTGTCTTCATTTCAAAATAACAGTCTACAACAGTCTAACTTCTATAAACCTTGAATGCATACCAGGGAGGGGGCAGGGAGGATATATATGGTATTTTCAGGAAATTTTGGCAAAAAAATGGTAGCTAAACCACAAAAGATGGTAACTTTCTCCTGAAAAAAAAAAAAAAAAAAAAGAAGTTTTACACACACATAAGCAAAAGTTAGACATGTAGGATCAGGAGGCAAAGAATAATATGTTGAGTCAAAAGGAAATTTTACTGAAGGGGCAGGGACAAAGTGTGTAAAGCACTAAGCCATTAACATACAGCAGACTGTATCAGAAGAATAAGAGTGATAACGAGAGACAGTGAAGGTGTAATCATTAGCAGATGCAATAGAATTTGGAAAATAGGTTTCTTATTGCCAGAGACCTAAATAAAGTTCATAGAGAAGCATTCAAGACAGCAATTGCAGATGGTCATGGAAGAATCACATTACAATCTACTTTTTCTGTTTCTCATGGAAAGCTCAGAAACAAGGCTGAACCCAAAGGTTAGCTTCAATATCTTAGGTAAATAACAAATCCAGTGCTTGCCTGAGTAACAATGCATAGGAAGCAAATCTGCTGGCAAAAACTGTTTATATATGCAAAATATATACCATCATGCCTCTAGAACCTAGTATAAACCAGTGACTTTTAAGAGAATTTTTGAAGACATTATTTTAGAGACAAGAGGATGTAGCCTCAAGCTACACCAGGGGAGGTTCAGGATGGACATCAGGAAGAAGTTTTTCACTGAAAGGTTTGTTAAGCATTGGAATAGACTGACCAGGGAGGCGGTGGAGTCACTGTCCCTAGAGGTGTTTAAGAAGAGACTGGGCGTGGCACTCAGTCCCACGGTTTATTTGTCATGGAAGTGTTCAGGCAGAGGTTGGACCTGATGATCTTGGAGGTCTTTTCTAACTGTCGTTATTCTATAATTCTACCATATACGAATGACATAGCCTTAGAAAAAAGTACAAACTTCTTAAACTATGCAACAATTCTGATTATGAACCAAAATTGATGCAAAGTATGACTGTGGAGGTTTAATTTAATCTTTCAGATATAAAACTGACAAAAAGGTTAAAGGGTACCAAGAGAACTAGCAACCGAGAAAATAAAAATTTCTGAAATTCTCTGTCTTTCATTAGCACAAAAAACTTACTACCAGATTAGAATATTCAGCAAATTAATAGGCAATATTTATTATAATTTTAATTGCTAGTAATTGCAAACAACATTAGTGAAGTTAAAGATGCTAAAAGCCTCGAAGCATTGTTTCCAGTTTTACTGGAACACTGGGCTATGTCTTCTGTTTAAGCAGCTTTTTTTCATGTAGGGTACTACTATACTACCAATAACAAATTGATACCTTGGCATACAAACCTACATAAAATAGATTTCAACATAAAATATTGTTCTGCATGAATCTATAACTTCTTATGGTATTAGCTTACTAGGTAGCTTAACACATATTTTATTGTTCACTGTAGCATACAGCATACTAGAGATTATTGATCTGATGAATATTTCAATTCCTCTAATTTTTAATAATAAACTATGTTAGCACTGAGAAATAAAAAAGGGTTGCTATATAATGCTAGATCTAGTAAATATTTTTAAAGTGCTTCCTCATATTTTCAAACATGTTTCTAGACATACTAATTACTGATACAAAATTCTAGATATACTAATACTGATACAAAGTTGTCAACTTTGCTGTGCTAATGTATTTTAAATTTGCTCACCTTCATTCAAAGGATAGGAAAATTTGCCATAAAAATATTGAAACAGATTTGTAAAAAATGTTGCTAAAAACCCTGTTACCATTGTCTGAGGAATGCATACAGACATGGACAGACTAAAATTACGGTGGTTCAGCTCCTTTAAGCGATACTATCTGCTGCCAAATGATCCAAACCGTAGCCTTATGTAATTCATGTAAAGTAGAATGGTTTTCAAGGACACAGTCGTGTACTGATGGCCAAATTGAAGAGCTGAAGTTTTGAAGGTTCTCCCTACCTCACTTACTTGAATGACATGGGCTGCTTGAATAGGCTTTTTAAACATTCAGCACTAATTGGTAACAGAGACCAGATTAAAATCAGTCGAGTTCTTTTAACCTTCCCCAAATACCCTCACATCTTCAAGTTTCACCTAATGTAATTGTAAAAACAGGTCTACTGTTACTCAACTCTCAAGGGTGGCATTAACTTCATTAGGTGCTGTTTGTACAATGTGTTAAGCTCCTCATTAGAACATGCACAGAGGTATTTTAGACTAATGAGGCTCTATTGTTATAACCTATCCCTGCTTAATTGCAATTTCTTTATAAGTAGGTGATGTGGTACAAACTCTCTTAAATGGCAAATACTGGTAAAACAATCAGTTTTAATTGATGTGTACATTAAAATAAATCTTCCCATTAGGCTGCACGCTCTATGCCTATTAGCCTCAGAGAATAAAAAAAAATATTTTTGAAATAAAAAAAGAAAAAATATGTGTGTCCAATCATGGACCTCACCCATTTGCAGAAGGCTGCTGCAGAATCCTTTCTTCTCTAGACAGCACCACCAGCTGGGCCCTTACAGCTACCAGTGAGATAGAAGCATGGAATAATTTAGACTGGAAAAGACCTCTAAGATCACTGAGGCTAGCATTGCCAAGTCCACCACTAAATCACGTCCTCAAATGCCACATCTATGGGCCTTTTAAATACCTCCAGGAATGACAGATTTCAGCTCACCACATCTGTACTTTTCAGCAGCAGCCTTTATCATCACACTCAGTGCAGGTAATTCACTGCCTTCTCTCACATTAGAAGAGAAGCAGACCCAAAGGTCAGGATAGATGGTCTTCTCTCACAAGTGCACAGTCACAAGAGCTGAACTGTGGTATTGGAACTGTGCCTGTGGTGATAAAAGGGACGGATGAAATCCCTCAACTTGCAAATGCCGCAAAAATGTTCTACACAGGACAATTACATACAACAAATCACTTGGAATTAAAGAAATCAAGCTAATCAAAGCAAAAACAAAAGCAAAACCAAATAAAGCAATATCCAGGCTGCAAGCGGGAATTTTGTTTCTGAACTACGTGCATTCTGTGCTCTTCATGCAGGAAGGACGTGAGGCCTATGTAAATTTAAATCATGCTAAATACAAAACCTTCAAGGGAAAAGAAATGCACCTAAGCTTTAGTTCTTCTTTGGCATTGGCAAGGCTCCTTCTAATTATAATTCCTAGGCAAAAAGTCTTTTCCTTTTAACACAGTTGCACAGAGAAAGACAGTAGATAAATCAATGTCTGTGTATACAAGGATAGAAATTTACCTCTGAAAAGGCATTCAAAAGGAAGATGTTTCTTTTAAAACAAAACATGTCTTTTTATTTTACTTTCAGGAAGTACTCGGCTGCACAATCACATAGGATTAATCTTGCATCTCTAACCCTTCCTCCTATTGTTTGTGTTAAATAAAATATATGGTAAGTGGTAGGAAGGAACCATACAAACAAGCAGGTCCAATTTCTGCTTGGGACTGCATGAAGGCAGTAAACCTCTACTTTTCTTATAAAGAACACAAAACCAGGTTTGAAGCGCCTAAATTTCATGGATCTGTTTACTTTCTTCCTGGGTTAGTCTAATCCACTTCCTCAGAAAATCAAAGCAACCAAATCCATGAGTTGTTCAAATCATCTTTATGATTACTGTAAGCAAGTTTCTACCCAGTGAGGATTTTCCATGCTTCCTACCTGCAAGTTAAGTTCAGTGTTGCAGCACAGGGTTGTCTGACAGTGATTGGGTCAGAATTCTCATGAAGCTTTCATTCACCTAGGTGGGGTTTTGTATAATACCTCAAATACCATTCCTGTTTTAATGATTTCCTATATGGACATATTAATAAAGCTGTCTTTGTTGGCTTCCCATTACCATGTCATTGTTGCTTTGTTGACAACTGTGTTACCAGCTGCTATCTCTTTAATATTGTTATGGTTTCATGAAGCTTCTTGGTGCTGCTACTCTAGCTGAACATTGCTGGAATCTCCTATTTTATTTGCCAATGGCTTTGCCCATGCACCTCTTGAGGGCATGTCACTATACGGTCAGCAATGATATTTTACATGGTACATACCAACAACTCATTTACCAAACTAAATGTTTAATAAAGCAGAGGTCTAGCCAGGAGGCAGCTAGTTCATCACAAAAATGACAAGAGTATGGATAAGCAGAAATTTCCAAAATTTCACAATGCTATTCACTGAATTTATTTCTTCCTTTCATATCAGTATCCATCAGCTTGGTAAAATATTGTTACTTCTCACTCCTAACAACATTTTACTCTAGGTCTGTCACTAATCATCATTAACACAGAAAGTTTGAAAACATGACCTGGAAAAACTCATAAGATTCAGCTTTATAAATAAAGATATTAGTATTAGTACTACAGTACTGAAGAGAACAGATCAATTCACACTTTTTAGTGGATTGAGAATACAGCAAGAATCTAGATATCATTCAGAGGATGGGAAACACAGCCATTTACAAAGCTGAATTTATTTAACTTCTCCTACAAAGATTCAGTCTTTATTAATAGTAATACTCTTTTAGTCAACAAGATTAAGTGGTTTTCTTTCTTAATAACAAACACAAGTCTCTCACGCAGGGCAACATATTCGGGTTTTTTGTCTCAGACACTTTTTGTCTTACATTTCTAGGTGATCAAGAATTAAAGCTTGAATTTTTAGACCTCAGTGTTTCTTTCTGTTAAAAGAAAATTTTGCAAAGTCTCATCTTCTAACGTAAAGTTGCCTTTCATAATCCCACCACATCAGACTGTTTTCTCCACCCCAATGGCTTTCTTCTAAATTCATTGGGTGAGGGTTTCTTAAAAAAAGCTTTTCCTGCCTGGAAGTAGAGGCTTCCAAACACAAACATGGATCTCCAAAAGTTGAGCACATGGGAGTTCCAGGATGAGGAATGGAACTGGATGTTCACACAGTGGTGTAACAGAAACCTCATCTACCAAGGTGACCATCATGTGAGAGAGAAGAAAAGACATAGTTTTAAGATCATGCGGCGGTGCGCTCTCGGCAA
>VWYP01024120.1:0-114552 GCA_013400435.1 Pycnonotus jocosus
TTAAATAATACTTTTTTTCACTTTCTTTGTGATAACATTATTAAATAACAGACTAACAATTTTCAGAAGAAAAACACCAAAACTAAGCCCATCAAATTAATAATTTACTTGAAGTAAATTATTTTTCCCAACAGGTTTTATATTATCTACAACATGGACTTTGAGACATAATACTCAAAGTCAGTATTTACACGCATTTCTGCATTTGAGGACTGTAAATTTTAACAGTATTGATCCGAAATCCATTTTTTCAAAATCCTGAATCTTATTTTAGTTAGCAGTAGTAGAGTGAACTTACAATTGGAATTTCCTGAGTCACTGCCTGGTAAGCTGGAGTCAGAAATTCGAGCTGTGCATCAGCCTGGTCTGCATTCACCACACATTCAATCTCATACACACGAATATCACAGGATGACTTCAGAACAATCTGACAGTGGTAGCAACCAGGATACTTAGGAGTGAATTTTATAGGAAACTCAACTGTATCAATTCCACCTAAAAAAACAAAACAAAACAAAACAAAACAAAACAAAAATGTGGTGTTGTAAAGCTTTTCAGGAACATTGAATTCACAAGTAGAATCTGAAGAGGTTTCTAATTAACTGGAGGAAAGTCTCCCCAGCAGTACATGCAAAAAATTTCCAAGAAACAACTGAGTTTTAGGAGTATTACCATATAAGTTAGTTTCCTAAAAAATGGTATATTGAAGCATGTAAACAATACTTCCTATTGATTTTAGTAGTGCACATAGAAAGGTATTTTAAAATATCTCTTAAATCTAGTAGAAGAATTTAACATATATGAATTTCTGTAAATATTTTTAAAAATCATACAAGCTACTACACTTTTGTCAACAGCTACCATCAGAGATATCAGTGATAGTACAGTATATTTGGCTGAATATCCCCAACAATTACTGAAATTCTGTTAAATGTAGTAGTTTTCATGACAACTCATTAGACCTTTTTCTATGATGAATTTTGGATTGAAAGTCAGGGTTTCCAAAATTTTCAGGGGTATCCAAGCTGAAGCAGATCCATGCAAAATCCATTTTCCCAATCTGCAGCACACAGGGAAAACTCCCCACTGTGATCTCTAGAGCAAGGAAGAAGCAATACAAATGCTGTCCATCTTTGCACAGAGCCAGGTCTAACAAGTCTGCTCCAAAGATTTCCTCCTCTCTTCTTGCTTACAGAAAAGATCAGACTTTTCCATGGGATTTTAAGCCCTCAGTAGCCTTTGTAGGACACACTCCAAAGGTGAAAAGAAGGTACATGAGGAACTCCAGTGATGGCCATAAAGAGTTCCCCAGTCCCAGAGTCTCTAAGAAACCTGAAAAACCACATGAAGACTGCAGCTGTAAAAGAATGTAGTTTTAAAGACAAAAACTGATTCTCTTCGCTGTTTTCCAAGGTTAGAAACCAACGCCTAAAGCTGGAGAAAGATGATCAGGAAAGTCAGAGACAACGTAATGACACAACAGAACCTTACAGATCAAACTCCAAACAATGCAATTCTCTCTGAGGGGGAATACCAGACAAAGTCTTGTGGAATTTTCCCTTTTCTCCTTCATTTGGCTGATTTTCTGATGGTATGCATGACAACTGGATTCAAACTATTCTGATATCTTCAATGGCAACAACTGAATTTTGAAAGTGCAATCAATTTTCACTTGCAATGCTGCTCATTTTATTTCCAGTTGTGCTCTTCATGTATTCAGGTCTCACCTCTCTGAAAATGAACACCCAACCAAAGTTTTCTTGTGGCCTTATGTCACCACTATGTCAATCACTGCGGTTTTTCTACAATAAAAGCTCAAGTTCAAGAGACAAACCATACAAAGTGACATTATTCATCTTTCAACACTACTAGACTATCAGAAAGATTATTAATTGCACCTCAGGTTCAATTCTCTCTGAAATAATCAGTTTTTTCTCTTTTAAAGACAAGATTAATGGCCTGGTAATTTTTTAATTTATGTCCTATTTTAGCATTGAATTATTATCCCCATGGGCCATCTTCCATAGAAGTAACCCAGTTTATCAGTTAAGGAACGAAACTCTTCTCCATTCTTCAATTTATTAGTAGAGTCCCTGTCCACAAGAGCTATTTTAAGATGCTGAAACAAAATATTTTCTTTAAAGTACACATTTTAAACACTTCAAGTTAATGTTTAAATTTGTGCTTAAAGAAAGATAATACATTGTATTGAAAGATCCAATATATTTCTGCATGAGTTTTACTTTCTTGCACTAAATGGAAATTTTAATTACTAATAACTAGGGTTATTTTTCCCTGAATTGGACCCATATTTGAAATGCATACTTTCAAACAGAAATGCTTCCTTATAGAAAAATAATAATATTAAAAAACCATGAAAAGTACATTCCATAATTATAATATTTTGTAGGGCATTACTTTAGTAAAAAAAAGACTTATGCATTTAGAAAATACATTTATACATTTATGTATAAAATAAAAATTCTTATGCATTTAGAAAATACATTTATAAGTCAGTTGAATAACTTTAGTATTTATGCTCAATTACAATGAATCAAAAGGAAAGCAAGTGAATTGGTTACATTTATTCAACGTGATAAGTATCTTCTCCAGGAATACATGGTTCCTCCGAATCAAAACAACTACAAAAATCATCTCTCTTTAATTATAGGTGAAGATTGAATTTTTTCCCTGCAAAATGTTTTTAAATATCTTTTACTTTTAATTTTTAAAGTAAACTGGCTTAAAAATGTCTCACCTTAACATGTTTTGCTCTCTCAGTCTCATAAGATACTCAACAAAGATTAATTTTGGGATATATTCAAAGATTTAATGAACATAATCCATGAGGCCACTACTGGCTTACCTAACAATTTCTGAGACAAGAGTGTCAACAGTCAGCCATGGACATCATTTATTTAATTCCCACATAGCAGGAAGCAGAGTCTGCATCCATCAAAAAGAATGAGGCTGCATTTTCCAACAGTGAAAAGTCAGGCATAGCAGTACAGGGGTTTGCTGTAGTTTCCATCTCTACACAGGATTATTATTGTTTGACAGGGAAGCATTCCATATGAAATAAGCTGACAGCTTTACTTTCTAGATTTATGTCTGACAAATGCCTAAAGGAAACATTCACTTGATAATATTGGGTTTTGGTGTGAGACAGTTGTCAAAATAGGAGAATTTGCAAAAAGTAAATGTTTAGTGTGCAATTGTACCATGGATTGTTGGAAAACTAAATTACAGCACGCAGGCACTGGTCATGTCCTCTGGCAACTGCCTGGCATTTTGTGCCATTTATTTATTGCAAAACACAACCTGATCACCAGAACTAACAGAGTTCATGTACTCTGGTTCTTAAAAATCTTGTAACTCATCATTTTAGATCTGCCTGAATTCAAAGTAAATCCTCTAACTGCATTAGCCTACAAACAGTACCTTTCAAAGAAAAGTAATGACAGTTGTTTTGACATTAAAATGTAAGAAAAAACATATTCTGTAAGGTAGTAATAATGGTGCTTAGTAATCACTGTTTAGACATTGCAAATAGTGGGAGGATGAAATGAGTAAAAATAGAAATGCTACTCTTCCACACCACAATCTGTTGTCATAATTTGTGAAGGTAGCAGAGTATGGGCTTTCAACAGTTCATCAAATTCTTTAATATTATATTAGCTTTTGTTCAGCAAGGGTGATTCTGTCTATTCAGAATTTCAAAGCTAAATTTCTCACTAAACTTATCTCAGTCTCAGACACTATACATGTGTCACAAACAACTAGTTAAATTAACCCCAAGACTGAATTTGCAGGTATGGACTCCTAGAAGGTTAAATAAACAACCATAATTAAGAATCTTCTGACTTCTGCTTATATATTAGGTCTTCAAATGGGCTCATTTGAATTAGAACATCACTCAACTCAGTAGTCTTGAAAAAGCAACAACTCTTTTATATCCCTTACTGAGTGCTGTAAAGGTTTGAAATGTTTTGCTGCCACTGTGCATGTTTCTTTATGATTTCCTTACACTTTATCTTAATCAAACAGATTTGTAGAAGAGCTTCTAAAAAACTTACTAACTGGTTTTTTGTTTCTTTTTCCATCTAAATACAGTATAGCATTATACATCTAAACAAAAAGTTAAACACACTTAATCAGAAAAGGAAGATCAACTGGGGAAAAAAAGAATGAAAGCAGGCTTTCCTTAATTTGTCTAAAAATGAAAATGGGAGACACTTTTTTTCGATGTCTTGATATGAATACTCAGCAGCCGTGTTTGTGTATTTTAGAAGCCAGTGAGGAGCTGTGTGGCACTACAATAAAGTGCTTGTAGGGGCTGGTTGTTTAACAATCACTGCCCCTGATATTTATGAAAAATACTCACAGGCACTTCAGAAACAACTAGTCACTACACCAGTGGGCAATGCTGCCAAGTTTAATCTATACAGCTTTAAGAACAATGACATGAAGGTGTATTTTAAGCCATTTGATGAATAGCCCCTGCTGAAAGGGATTAGCCAAATTGTAAGGAATTACACTGATTAAATAGAGTAATAATTCAAAGTCTTGATCTAGAAACACAACAAAGTCAGAGCTAAGGTCTCTCTAAAATACACACTCAACATTTACAAAAAAATTTTCAAAACTGATTGTTTTTGACTGACAAAATTTCCTACAAACAAGGAAGAGAGTTCAGAACAATTTCAAAGACTGCACTGAATGCATAAGGAAATATTACATGGAGAGAGGATCAAAAACAAGTCTTTTATTCACTTACTGCAAAATAGTAAGTTAATGCATAATTACTAATGAAGGCTTATAGTGAAAAGATCTAATAAGAGCTAGCTAGAGACTTCTGTAGTGCAGTTCCTTTCTTTTTGCAATCTAGCTTTCTCTGAGGAAGGGTTTTCTTTTTTTAAAAAAGAGAGAAAAGCAAGTCAGTAATTACTTTACCAGAAGTCACAAGGAAGCCAGAAGAACCTGAATAAATTAATTGTAGGAACAATTATTGAGAAAGTTAAAAATATCTACACAATTCCTGATACTTCTGTAGAGAAAGATTTTTTCACCATTCAGTGGGTAGAAAGGAGGGAAAAGAAAAGAAAAACAAGAGAACTCTTCTTGTATATTCTTTGTAAGTGTAACAACAGGGAGCCAACATTGTCAAATCCAAATGTAGGAAGAGGCAACAGAGCTCTAATATTAACTTTTGATACTGAATCTAAATTAGACAGCAAGATGGAACAACATTCTTTCATTGAAAATTAATTGTGAGCTTTATTTATTTATGGACAATTTTGATGTCAAATAGTACAACCTAGCCATCAAAAAAAAAAAGGTATAGTTTTATATTTAATTTTATATTCATGTCTAGGTTTTTTTACATTTGTTTTTATAAACATAGGAAAAACCCTAAACTATATGGAATGACAAAAAGCATTCCCAATGCATGCTTGCCTTAGAGAAGTTCAATAATGCACATGCTAATAAAATACAGAAAGTGCTTATCAGGACACCCATGCTTAGGTGCATATCCATTTGAAAATTAAAATCTACCATTACCTTATAGAACTGCACAAATCTATCATTACTGATGGAATATATTTGTGTATTTATTGTTTTATGCTGGGATTTGGTTACCATTAAAAGGTATAAAAGAAGGTATTGACATGCTGGTACTGATCTGTGCTGCTGCAATGTTTAGAACAGCAATTGCTATCAATCTTTTACTCCCATATATTTTCTTTCCTTTAAAAAACATCTAGTCCAAGGGTATTGCTATCAGGTTTCCTGCTAATGGCACAGGCAATAATCTGAAGTAATTTCAAGGCAGAAGGCTGCAAACAAACAAACAAAAGTCTGAAAAAACCAAAACCAAATGAACAGGAAGCCCTTCTTATAAAGTCCTCAGATGCTGCAGTACTGATGAACTGTCACAGGCAGCTCTTTGAGGTGCTCCATCTCAAGAACTTTTATGTTTCCATTACTCAAAGCAATTGTCACTGTCATGGTACAATGCATAAAGGCATAGCCTATTCCATAAAATTCAAGAATTTCCTAATTCTGGCACATATCCTTATTTAATAGCACAACACTTATTATTGGATGTTTCTCTTAGCATTAGAATTTCACAAAATAATTCTTAAATTAACCCAACCTGACCTGACGATTGGAGCAAAAGTGTGTATCTTGGGAAAGTTTCCACTTTGTTCTTTAAAAGACTGAGTGGTAGAAAGATTCTTGTTTCTCCTGAGATTGTTTGGATAAACATCTCATTCACGTAATTTTACAAGAATCATAAATTGTTTCACTCCAAATCTCTGTCTTATATTGGAAGTGCTGTGTTTTCTTCATAGAGAACTTAACAGTCTGCACAGTCAGACATATTTTCCTTTTTTAAATAATTACAGGTAACCTGAAAGGAACTTCTTTCCCTCAGAGATCACAGAGTCATCAAGGTATTCAATCTTTCAAGACCTTGAAAATTACTACAGAACTTGGCTGAACCCTTCCTCATTTGCAACCTTTTGTCTAAAGTGTGGAACAAGATGTGCTATTCCAGTATTATGGAATAGTAACACAGCAAGAGCACTTTTCAATACCTGCACTGCGTTTTTTCAGTTATGCATTCAAGGATCCTTGTTTTTCAAAATTTTACAACAAACTCTTTGATGAAAGAACAATGGGGCTGATATCAGAAAAACATGGAGTGGGAAGTAAGGCTGACAGCTTTAGTTCACACTGTGAGATAGGAACTCTGCTGCTTTGCAGATTTCTCAAACATTTTGGGAGACATCACTGCAAAACAAGGCCCTTCGTCCCCTTTCTACACATGTTATTTCACCTTTGATATGTAACATTATTTAGCATAAAACCCGTGTTGTTCAAAGGAACCCAGCTGCCTAAGAAGTGGTTCTGCTTAGCTGAAGCTGATTTTCAGCTGACTAGCTGCTGAAAAGAAAATAGCACTGACTTTTGCACTGCTTTTCACAGTTCTGCTCATAATTCCACAGTTATTTCCTCCTTTCCTAACCCCAGTGGGTGTTGTGCTGCTGGACAGGACCAGCAAATATTCAGGAACAGCAAATATTCAGCAGAAAAAACACTTATAAAAGCTGTTCAACAGAGATAATGTAATAGCTCTGACTTACCAAACATGGTCCTTACCTGCAGGAAGAACATGCTCATTTACATAGATACAGTTTTGTAAAGTAAAACTACATGGCAGGAAATCTTAATTAATTACAGAAATTATAAACATAAATATGCATTACAAAGTCAGTGACACTGCAAGTAAAGTTACAACTTAAGCTACAACTCTGAGCCATAAAAGCTCTCTATTCAAAGTTTCTTCTTGTGTTTTCACCTTCAGAAGGAACTTGTCAGTTTGGTGAAATATAGAGCTGGTTTTGGATGCTACTTCTCTGTTGCTAAAATTTGACATTTTATCCTTTTCATTCTTTCATAACACCCCTCTAAGAAAAAGGCAACATATCTCAATGTTGCAGCACTTTTCAATTACGCCTAACATGACTTTCTGAATGTTCAATCTTCCATTCTTTGGTTTGTGAAGCATTGCAGTTTTACTGTCAATTACCTTTCTCCTGAGGTATATATGGGGATTGAATTATTTCCCAGGCTATTTCTGATGACAGAGGGAAACTAAAGCTCTGAAAGATCCCATTTGAGACAAAAGTGAACCACCATGGTGTGTGACATCATCTGCTTACATACCAAATGGTTTAACATCCAGACTCTGTTCCAAATATAGAATTACATATTTGCTTGCACTAAAATTCATAGCTTATAACTATGCAAGAGTTCCAACTAACTTCCTTCACAAAATCTGTGTCATTCTTAACAAAGTCTTTGTATAATCTTCCAAATTAGTGAAATGTAGTTATTGTGCAATAACTACTGGTTCCTAAGGACTCCTGATGACTCTCCAATAATGAGTTAACAACATTTGCTAAAAGTTTTCAATCTTGGAAATGTATTATTTTAGATCCATGCAAGTATGCAAGTATGGGTTTTGATCAAGACACCACACTTGAAGTAAGGTAAACATACTGTACTCTTTTTATCTATTTGATCTGTAAATAGTGCCAAAATTGTAATAAGGTCATTTAACAGGATCTATTTTACAATAAAGGGTTTTGAGCAGCATTGATTTCTTTACCTTCTAATTCTCTGTTGGCAGAGTTCTTAAAATATTGGTTGCACATTTCCTGCTACTGCAATCTAAGAAATTCTGATCCAAAGATTGATTTTAGTCAGCTTGCTTCCACCTTTGTTTTTCTTAATAAATCTAAGAACTGTTATTTCTTCAGAGAACCAGCTCCTCCCACCCTCAGGAAAGCTACCACCATGGCTAAAATACTGCTGCTTTCTCAGGCAATGATGTCAAAAATTTCAGGTGAGACCAATGGTTTGCCCAGGACCACCAGCTGGAGACTTCTGTGACAATATCAGGTTTTCAAAGAGCCTGAAAATCCTCCTGTTTCCTCATTAGTGCAATAAATACACTGAATCAGTTGGCACTGTCTTCCTACTGAACACATATTTGTTTCCATGCTATCAGCTGGTTATCTCAGCTTCCCTTTCTGGATGTTCTTTACCTCATTACCTCTCTGAATTCACTACAAAAGCCCCATTTATTTTTCTGTATCATCTTGACATTTCCACTTCCTTATGTAACTATAAACCATCCTTGAAAGAAAAAATAGATATCAAAAAGATTGTGTACACTGTGGTATGGTCTAATTTCTGACTTTACATTGATTACTCTACTCTTTCAAGTATTTGTTTAATATGCTTTGATGAATAAAGAAGCACCATGAACTAAGAGTAAAGTAACTACTTCCTTACCATAATGTAGTTTATTCACTACATTTTTGTAGTGAATACAATGCAATTAATATTAGATTTTTTTTTCAGACATATTCATTCACGTTTCAATTTTTAAAATAATTTGAGCAGTTGCTAAGCAACAGTGATCTGCCAACTGGTCAGTTAAGAACCTTTGTTATGAGAGCATGATGGAGATCCTGTCAGGACATCAGATCTGTGTGTGCAGAGTTGGTTCTCTGTCCCCCAGCTGTTATTTTGTTCTTCTACAGTGTAATCCAAAGAATCTTCTAAAACACTCAACAAAGCCATTGACTGTTTTTAGTTCACCTCTACACTAATTACGACACAAACACGTTGTTATTAACCTGACAATGAAAGAGTTTCACTTGGATTTAAATAACTTGTACACATGACCTGTTCCAGCCTCCAGTGTTACATCTACTCTACAGCTTCTACTGACTGCTTGTCCTGTAGTCCCTCACCAATCTTGCTTCTAATGCTACCATAACTATTGCTGCCATCTTCCTTAAAACACACCCTAAAATGTTTTACAGCAGTTAAATTCCATTTCAACCAAAGTATCTGTAACAAAGACTTTTCAGAAAAAAAAAAATAAAGAGATTCTTTTATATTTTTTTTTATTCCAGAATAGAAACAAAAACCACAAGACATACATTGATCATCAAAACAAACACCATGAAAGCACAACTGATGCCAGAGGCACTTGGAGAAGTGAACTGCAGAAATATGCAGAAGGACTCCATTGATTAAGAAAAGAACTGATGAAACAAAACTAGATATGGACTGTGTATAATTCAAGTTTCTACACATTTATGTGAAGTTACCTCCTGAGACTCCTTTTCTCCAGATTCCAGCTCTCTCAATGGCTCAAGTTGTTTGTGAGTTTTTAAGAAACGCAACCCAGAGTGCTTTATAGGTTTAAACAAAGCATTTTAAAAAATCAACAAGATTTCAGTATAAAACTTTGGATACTAGAAAAATTAAAGGCAATCGAGGGACCAAAGATGGCAAGATCACTCTGAAAGGCAATGCACAACTGTTCACTGATGAGGGATGCCATCAGCTGAGATCTCCCTCTGGCTGACTGAGGAGCGAAAACAAGACAAGAGATGTGATATGAGTAGCAGAATTTGCAGAGACCAGTGCTGGATGAGAAGTGGAAGAGAGAAATGGAAACACAAATTCAGGATCTGTTAGACAAACAGACCAAATTAATTTGTCTTTTAGACCAGGTCTCCTGTGCTTGTGTGCCTTTGAGGAAACCAACAAACCAATGGCAAGTGGAAAGCACTGGTTTGAGCTAATATTTAGAACTTGGGTTGTGAAAAGAAAGGCAAAGTTGATCAACAGTAGAAAGGAAAGAAAGATGATTTGCTGGATGTACTCAGGAAAACCCTATACATAAAGACTATCTTGGCAAAAGAATACAGTCAAATCCATCACCTTTAAAACTCTTACCTGTTTTCTGAGATGTAGGGCATTTGTCTGATGAAGTGTCCAAATGAACTCTGGCTGAAGCTAACACTGGAATAGAGAACTTTTTAGGAACTTGAAAGATTTTTTTCATGCCCGCTTCCACGCTGTAATCCACATACTTCCTCTCTAAGGGGTGCCTGCGAGGTTTCAGAAGTGCACATCTCTGCAAGTGAAGCAAGAACATACACAGCTGAACAATCAGATCAAATTTTCAGGTTAAGAAATGCAAAACTGTACAGGCTTAATTCTAAAACTGAACAGGTAATTAAGAAACTTACATAGCAATTTTGAGTGATCCTTCCAATTAAAATCTGACTTGTAAGATATTTTTAGACATCATGCATCTGAAGCATTTGTTTAAGAAAAATGTGGTTTGAAATTTACAGTAAAACCACATCCTACACAGAAAAATACTCTGCTAACCTTTATGCATATGTGGAAAAGGCAGGAAGAGGCAGGAAAAGGCAGGGCAAGGCAAGGCAGGGCAAGGCAAGGCAGGGCAAGGCAAGGCAAGAAAAGAAACATAAAAAGAAAAACATTTTGTATCAGTGGTGGAAAAATGCTTCTTCTCCTATTTCATAAAATATCTGAGTAATAAGAAGCATGAAAAAGAAAAGTTATTTTGCTTTTTGGCAAGGGATAACTATTAGCTAACTGATATTTTAATGTTGAAAACATATTTTAGAAATCAGGGCATTTAGAATCAATTCTAGAGACAAGTTAGCTCCTCCTCTTGGTAAAAAGCATTGCTAATCAACAGCATGAAACATTATTAGTAAAGGATTGGAACAGTGTATTAAGGCAAGCTCAATAGAGGCATCTGAACCTCTTAATGAACTTAATTTGACTCCTGTAGGATAACATTACAAAAAACCTGCATGATTTAATACACTACTTGCTCAAAATTGCCATTTTCAATCCAATAACACACTATAATTGCAATGCTCAAGAGTAATTTTGAGCTGCACAAATTTTAAACCTAGTAATGTCTTTTTTACAGACAAGGCTTTGAATTAATGACTGTTGTGAATTACCTTCAAGCAAATCTAGGGCAGAGATATATATGGAAATATTCATGTTTTGCTAAGAAAACAGTTTTATTCTCAGAGTCTTTTCGTTTAAAATACTGCCAGGACTGCAGGTATCACAGTATATATTTCAGTAGGCCAAGGAATGCAAATCCATTGTGGGAATTCAAAAACTCAATTTAAAAGGAAAACAATTGTTCTTAAAGGTCACCATTTGGTGTAAGATGGTCAAATTACTGTTTAATTCAACTAGGCTTGGGTTCTGCTTTGGGTTGGTGGTGGGGTTTTTTCGTTTTGCTTTTTTTCCCCCTGTTTTAATAGAAATCTCACATGTCCTTGCTGGTTTTAGAAAGCAGACGTACACGCTGATTGTATTGTTTTGAACATTAATCTAGCCTTCCATAGTGTCTATATAGTGTAAAAAAAAAAGTATATATGGACTTTGGGAACCTGTTAAGATTTAGCTGTTGATATAGGTTTTTCAGCACAATAAATATAGAAACAGATAATTATTCAAAATTCTTGTTCTATGAAGAGCAACTGGACAGATGTACTTGACTAAAAAAATTCACATCAAACCAAATTGTTAGGATAGTTCTTGTATTACTGTATTTGCACAACTTCTGCAAATATAATTTACAGAAGGAACAGGAAAAATTGTTATGTGAGATGAAAATCTGAGCTCACTACTCATTTCTATCATACAAGACTGGACTCTGATATTACTCTCTCTCAAATGCACAAAAATGAATTAAAAAATCAATAGGTACAAATAATTCAATTGCTATATTAATTGCAAGTTCCACTTCTCTCTGATAGGAATGAAATGCCAGAATATTTTGCAGTGGGGAAAAAAAATTCATTCGAACTTGTAATGGGAGTGTTCCTAACCAAAACAAGTACATATATTTTACAGTTTAAATTTGATTTGATCTTTTGCATAATAATTTTCATAACTAGATTATTTTCCAACACTGAAATAAAAATCCAACATGATTACACAGCATTGTTAAATTTTAATCAACAAAATAATTGTAAGATGACCTTTCCTGGAGCACTGAACACATCTGAATTATAATTATCTTGAAGAAATGTCTTATCATTTAAAAACTCACTGAAAGACTTTATTTTAAGATCCTTGTTCGTGTTATGTCATTTTTAAATATATGTTAGGAAAAAAACCCAGTTGGTCAGTATTACATAATCTATGAACACTTCAAAATGTTTCCTGGCATCTTGTAAACAATAAAAGAATGAAAATATTTTTAAAGAGAGACCTAATGGAAAAAGAAAATTTTGCAACCATTCACAAGACAAAACTTTGCTGCCTCATAGGCTAACATTTCCAAGAGAAAATGTCAACACAATTCAGATGAATGTTGCAACTGCTCCAATTTTTAACATTTTTGTGGGCAGTGAGGGTTAAATAGACTTTAGTATTTTTTAACTCTCATGGTCAATGCAGATCTAAGGCCTCTCTGTTACATAAAGACAAATTCCAAGAATTTTAACTTCATCAACCTGATGGTTCATGACATTCCAAGTGTGGAAGTCTTATTACTAGCTAAGAATAGTATTTCCATTTAGTTCCCAGCATTAATTACTTTCTTAGAATAATTTTTTGAAAAATGAATGGAGGATATATAAACCATCAGAATTAAACTTGGTATTTTTCAAGGACTTTTTGATTTTCCAAGGTATTTTCTTAGATGTACCATCTGCACTTTCTGTGTGTGAAGGGTGGCAGATTCTGTTGCAGGGTTCTGAGGCACCTCTCTCCTTCCCTGCATATTACTGTTCTTCAAATCCTAATTTAGCACCATTTCTTCCTTCCAGAAATTAACTTCTAAAACTGTTTCTCATGAATAAAGAAATTTATTATCTCAGACTCTCAGAAGTCCTGTGATCAATCATGTTTGCCACCTCCCTTAATCCCACATCAAAAGATAAGTGATGTAATATAAAAGACACTGGTCTCACTTGTAAATTCAGCAAATTGAAATCTGACCACAGGTCCTTTTCTGAAAAGTTCATTCCCACTCAAATGTATCTAATGCAATTTTTTATTTCCAGTACCTTCTCTGCTCAAGGACACCATGATTCTTCCTCAAAAAAACCTACACCAGTTTTGTTGGTTTTTTAAAAAAGCAAATTCTTGACACTGAGCTTAAAAAATTCCATAATCATATGGAAGAACACAAAAAATCCTTCTGAATCCCTGGGTGCCTATGAAGAGCACAAACTCTGAAGATCCAAGCTTGACAGGTGTGAGATGAAACTTTGCCACATCAGCCAAACAGCAGAAGCCAAAGCCCCACATGCACAAGGTCTCCATTAATTTTTCCTTGATCAAAACTAAAACTCATCAACACCACTACGGTGTAAGATAAAAAGACCCCATGGTGCTCAGTCACATGGACATCAGGATAGAAAGGAAATGCACAATGTCCTAACATCTGGAATATGGCAAATGTGGTGTCCACACTGAGATGAGACATGTTCAAAAGGAAGCAAAACAGGGCCTGAGTCAATTTTTTTTACAGCTTAACCAAGAGGGCACATCTGGACACAGTGGAAAGTTATAGCTTTAGCTCTGGGATTCTTGTACAACAGGACTTTTCCTATCATAATGTCTAGTTATACAAGGAGATTATTGGCATCCATGACTATGAAGAAAAAGTCCTGTGTCTAACCATTGGGTCTAAAACTAGGCACATTATTTTGAATCTCACTTCACTGACTGCAGCATCCTTTCCCTGACAGTCCCAAGTAAATTAATTCTCTTTTTGTTATTTCTTTTTTTCTTCACTTTCCTCTACTACAATCAGCAACTTCAATCTAAACATGTTCTTCTTCCACAGTCTCTTTTTTCCAAAACCCTCTTCCTGCCCTTGTTACCTATGTTCACCTAAACGCCCCCTTTTCTGCTTCCTCTAATTCATCATTACTAATTATTCACAAAACAGCCTTTGTTAATGACTCACTATAATGCCAGACCCAACCTTAATGGTGTCTGACAGTTCACCCCATATTATCTTTACTACTACCCAAAAAATGTTTTAGGAGGAATAAAGTAAAGAAACACTCAGGAGGTAAGAAAGTAACACAATTTTATAGGGAAAAATATTTTTAAATCATTATTTATTACTAATTCTAATCACTTAAACAATCAAAATAGATCTTTGTTCCCTACAGAATCAAAAAGAAACACTGAAAACATAGTAAAAAAGTACCTAAGGCTTTTAGATGTGTATAGAGGGATCGAGTAAAAAATTACACCTCTAGTTACTGATTATGCATATCCAGATTGACTCCAAAAACACAGCCCACCTTTAAGTCACTTTCTATGTGATTTAAGTAAATGAGTAAAATTTACAGTTTAGAGAGACTGGAATTCATGCAATTATTTTGTTATTTATTCTTCAATTTGACAGGTAAAAAATGGACCAAGTAGTACTAATGTAAGGGTATTCTCCCTAATGTTCTTCTCTTGTCTAACCTGATTCTACCTGCAGGAAGCATGTAGAAAGGCGGAATAGAAATCCAAAAGAGAATAACAAATTTCCAAAGATTCTGGATTTATCTCTAACCTACAACATGTGCCCCGAAGGATTTCATGAGCCTAAATAGTTCATTGAACCATGGGCACTGTAGATCAGGGGTTTTTTTCTTTTTTGCCTTTTTTTTTTTTTTTTTGTAGGGAAAGGGGATAATTTTGACCACCTAAAATCATAATTCAGCTCCATTTTTCACTGCAGAACACCAACCCCCCTCAAAAAAGGTTTCTCCAGTTAATGCCACCAGAACTTCTATCTTGTCACCTTTGAACAGATAGTTGGCAAGAATTTATTACAAAATTTTTTTAGGAATATGTTTCATAATTTAGTCTGCATTGTGGATATTGAGATATTTTTAATGTGTGAACTCCTCTCTATCCCAGTAGCAGAACTTCTCCCCTGTATTTGTCACAAGCAAGCATAAGACTTTGTGTACATGGAACAAAATACAAAATACTTTTTTCCCACATTAGTTTCATTTTTCACATGGTAATTCATTCAGTGCTAGTATCCATCATTATGTATTTTATTAGGTAATTTAGCTAATTATCCTCCACTCTTGCATGACACACTCAGTTTTAGAACTCATATTGCATCTTAGCATGTCTAGTGGTGCAAGGTGTGTTCCTATTATATTGATCCTATCCACAACTTCAGAGCAGCTGGACTTTTCATCAAGTATTTTCCAAGTGACTGTGATATTAAGGGATGTGAATTATGAAAACTCAATAAAATTTTACCAGAGCAGTGGATCAGCCATAATCCCAAAGGAGACTACCAGAGTCTAGATGACACAATTACAATTGTTATCCCACTCCAAACACACAGCAGATTAAAGATACGATGTAATTTTATTTGGTTTATATTACTCATTTTATTTGCTCTATATTACTTTTCAAACAAAAGGCATAAATTTAGCAACATCAAATCACGAGGGAAAATTCTGGGAACCATCCTCAGGGAACTGTCTAACTGGAAAGCTGCAATAACATCGCTGCCCAGCAATTGTTCTGAGGCCAGGTACCATCAGGGCACAAGGGAAATTAAAACCCAGAGTGTGACAGTCATCCTCAGAAGGCCATACTTGAATTCTTCATGAGGAAAAGCCTTGTTTATTTGGCAATATTACTATTACAAATGTATTCACAAGTAATAACTGATTGTTTAATGGACTACCTTGGGAGGACTTTTTTGTTTCGAGATGTTGAAATCTTGGGAAAATATATGTAGGTTGGAATGATGCATAAGAGGGCAGCTGTATCTTATTAGAAGAACTTGTGGTTTTTAAAAACTATTTTGCATTGATTGCAAGACAAGGAAAAGTCTGTCCTGCTCCTTCATTTATTCTCAAGGTCTATTGGTTTGGGGAGAAAAAAAATCCATTTCTTACAAAAACATGCATAATGAAGGTTACTAATACAGATGCCTATTACATTGAAATCTTTTTTAATAAACAGATCTTTTTCAGAAGTAAAGTAAAATGTTAGTACTTTTCTTAATTGCAGTCAAATTTTCTTAAAGGAAGGACATCATAATAGCATGGGGTGACAAAGTAGCTTCAGAATGAACATGTAAAATATTGCAGTGTCTGGGGGGAAGTGGGATTAGGAACTGTCAGATTACAGAGATGGGAAAAAAATGTAACTCCCCACTATTTCCTGAAACATAAAAACAATTCAGTCCTACAAATCAAGGACAACTAAATTTAATTGCAGCACCAGATAACTGTGTTTCTCACCTCCACTCTGGACAGCCCCAACAATGCAGTTGCAACTCGAACGCTGCTGCTCTGCAGAGTCCCAGTCATGAACCTCCTTTCATACTCAAAAGCTGACATCTGCTGCTGTGCAGCCAGAGCCAGGGCCCTCTCTCTTGACTCATTGATCAATGGAATCTTCAGATTTTCCTTCAGAGTATGACCAAGTCTACATTTAAAATATAAAACTGGCTGCGCAGTGCTTGCATCTGTCATAAAAAACCCAAATAAATGAAAGAGTGAAACAAAACCATGCACCACATTTATCAGCTGGTGGAACTGCAGAGAGTATTTAAAATTTCTAATCTCCAAAGAAAATAAGAATACAAAATTCCTTCAATATTAAGTCCCATGCTATTAATCTAGTACATGTCATTTATTACCTATAACACTTTATTTTTCAACATAATAGGGAAGTAAAAATTAGCAGACTGAAATGCAACTCAAAATTTAGCTAATAGGGCTAAGAAATAGCTAAGAAATTAGCTAATTAAAAAATCTCAGACTTTAGTGTTACTACTCTTATGACAGTATTTAAAGTTTACCAAAGCCTTTTTGCTACCTACACAACACAGTGACACTTTTACCCCTCTAGGTGATGTTACATCAACTCTAAAAGAAACCACCAGAAATCATTTCAAGTAGCAGCTCCACTGCTTCTGAAATAGGACTGACAGGAGTTTATCCCTGGCTGTTTGAAGACAAAAGCATTGGAATATCTGTCAAATCACATCACTGCACACAAAACTCGTGTTTTAAAGCTAGGAAAATTCTAGATAAAGATGACTTGTCCTGGTTCATATGGATAGCAGCCTACATTCAGAAGAAGAAAATAAGAAAAGTTATAAAAAAGTATTTATTCAGACTATGTTGAAAACAATACAAGACAAAGATAACAAACAACCAGCTGATGCTCTGAAGAGAATGGACTGGAAAACTGCATAATAAATATTACATATATTCATCATAAGGTGGGGGTTTTTTTACACATCACTATAAACAACTTTTTTTTACCACATGAATTTAATTAATTTCAAGAAAAACCCATAGAAATAAAAGAATATTTACAAAAAAAACCTGCTCTATTTTAATCTTTTCCCTTCTATTCACTGTACCTTCTGAGGTATTGGTAGCACGCAAAACATTGGGACTATCCAAGGCAGGCAGTTCTGAAGGCAAAGGTAAATCTCCTGTTCCCTCAATCAGGTATACAAAGTCTCCAAGCTGAAACACAAGGACACACGTCCACACACTTCACAAAGCAACTCATGCAGAACAGAAGGCAAAGTATTTCAACTCATAGCAAAGATATCCTAGTAACATCTAAGATCTGACCTGTGCAATAATTTACACATTCAAAAGAACTGGTTTTTTAAACTAAATATAAGAAAATTATTACTTCAAGCCAGGCTGTGATCATAAAATAACTTTAATTGATAATATTAAATCTGAAAAGTCAAGAAATTTCAAAAAGCGGAATCCTTTCAAACTCCTCATGTAATTTAACTGAATAAGGGTACCTTGACCCATTAAAAAAAGCAAAAAATTTGAATTCTAACTATCTACTATTGTTATATATAATTAAACATATTCATGAGCAACCTTCACTGCTCTTCACCATGGGGAATTTTTTTTTAAATGTTTACAATAGTTTTGAGTCAGAAACATTTCTCTAGAAAGCAAAAAAAATGGAATTCAAGGCAGGTTAGTGTCATGTACAAATTCTCCTTTAAAAAATCAAGTTAATAAATCTTAATTATTTTATTTAAAAAATGGAAAATCTAGTGAAGCTTGAAAGTAAATATAAACATGACCTACAACAAAGAAAGACAGTCATTTTTCATAGAGGAAAGGACAACTCAACTAGCAGAGAAATAACACTTTGAATTATACTTGGAATGAAAAGAATAAGGTGGAACTGAAAGAAAAGTAATTTTGAAGAAAAGAAAACTCACTGAAAGTATTCCAAATTAAAGTCTGCAATCAGAACTAAAAAGGTATCTAAGTTAGGTGCCATACACCTATCTGAACTAGNGCTTTGCTAATTTCTTTGTGTTTACCACAATTTTTTCAGACAATTTTAGCTTCTACTGATTGCAAGAGAAAGAATTAAATGCCTCTGCAACAACTGATATAATTTGCACATTCAGTCTCTCTTTATTTCCATAAACCATATTCTGTAAAACTCTGCTCTAAAAACATATATCCTTTTATTCTTCATTCCAGATATGAAGGAAATAATTTATTTGTATAATTTAGTGCATCTGCCAACCAACACAATGTTTTCCTTTTAATACTGCTCCATAACATAGGAAAACCCTGGTTTTCCCTTTGCCTTCATTTGTAGTTTCATCAGATATTTATGTTAAGGCTGAAAACACTGCAATTATATTTCTGACCCAGCAGAAGGAAAGCTATTCAACTTTGATGGTATTTTCTACCCTTCCTTGATTCAAGAGCTCACACAAATCTTCCTTGAGAAGGATTAAAGAAACCTCCAGCAAAATTGGATTCTCACACACAAGCAGCCACTCTTGGGAACCAATTTAAACAGGAATTATTCCTGTTTGATACAGTGATTTGGCTCCATGAGGGCCCTTAACAAGCTCACAGCACACACAACTAATTTTATGAAGGTGCTGGTTGCTGGGATGCCATTCTGCTATCAGCTTTTCCTGTCCTTGCTGACATCAATATGCTTTTAGGAAGGAACAAACTTCCCCAATTTCCTCTTTGCTTTGAAGAATTCTGGGGGTTTGATCTCTATAGAATGCAAATCCTGTTTTCTTTCCACTGAGGTTTTTCCCTGATGCTTTGGAACAGAATGGATGTTTCACTGAACTTTGAGAGTTTAGCTTGTATGTCCACGGTTTTAATGGTTTATACTTCCATTTTCCATCAGCTGCAAAGAGGACAGCATCAACATTGTGTAGGGTTTACTGTTAATGAAAATAGTTAACAAAAGAGCTGTTGAATTATCTACCCAATCCCATTGCTATCTGATGTTTCAAAAGAATGTGGGGCTACTAGGAATTTGCAGCTGCCCGTGCAAGCCAGTAAGAGCAACGGACAACAAAGTGTTCTTTCAATAAACAATTTACTTTTATACTAGACACTTAGCTGTAAAAGTCTGGACTGACACTCTTAAACTATGATTTAAGATATTAGTTGTTCACATTTAAATTACCTCCCAGAAACAAACATACATTTTAAAAAGCAACACAGTCATGTTTAACAATATATAATATCTTCTATGAAAGGATCTATGCTAAAAATGTGAAAAATGTCAGTTTCATTTTTTTCTTAAAGAAAACAATTAAATACTGAAACAAATCCTTGAGAAATGCGCTAAATGGCTTGTGCTGTCATTTCAAACCTTAGAAAAGCTAACATAAAGATTATTTCAAAAATAAGGAACATCCTTGAGGCCAGAAGCCTTGAATCAGTGTATCCTCTTGCTGTTATTACAGGTACACAGCTGCTGCAGTGATGGATAGGATTCCCAATCAGATGCAAGTCCAGTGATTTAAATATCAATACCTTCTTCATTGGTTGTAATGAAGGAGCAGAACCACCCTGGTTACTATTTTGGTCTGTTTGTCAAAAAGGGTAGGAAAGGTAGGTAGGAAAAAATCAAAGAAATGCTAAATTAAATTATTACTTTTCTTATATAGCACAAGTACATATCTGAATGATACAAGACTCCTCATTGTGTAAAGCCATTTTATCATCATACAGCATGGTAGCTGCACTTCTCTGTCAATTAGATAATGGTATGGCTGAAATATTGTAGCCATATACAAAATACTTAAGAAAGCCAAATTCTTCCTGTGCCATTACCATACAGCCCTAAACTCATGTTAGCTATCTTGCAGTTTCATCTTTCCCCAGGAGATTTAATACAATTCCTAATGAATTATGCAATAAAGTAGATGGAGCTTATTTTTCTAACCTGAGGCCCTGCATATCAAGACTTTTGCACTTTGAGGAGCCTTTAAATGCCTCACAACTACTCAGTTAAGCTGGAAGGACCAGGTGTTCCAGAAAAAGTTACCATACAGGACTTAACTGCAGCTTCTCTGAGGCATTAAAGCTTCCTGCTGTGAAAAGGTCAACGAAACCTTTGTTAAGAACAGTGACTAGTAGCTAGGTGTCTAAATTTATTTCTACATCACCACTGGAGGCAACACTGGGCCTGTCAGAAATGTGCTTTTCCCTTTCCACCTGAACTATGAATCTCCTACAGCTCTGACCACATCTCTTAGATTAACACTCTTTCCTTAAAATGTCTAAATTTCCTTGCTCCTCACTATATTATTCAGCTTTCAGGCTCTATTCTTTGTGAAGCATGAGCCTACTCTTGTCAGCCAGGGTGTGTACTTCTGCTTCTAACAAAGGTACAACAAAGAGAAAAACTGTCAATAGCAGAGATTTATAGGGTATAAAATCATGACAGGTGAAAGGAAATTCCTCTCAGATTCACTCCCAGACAGCAGCAGGCCAGGTTCTTCCTTGTCTAGAGACTGCATCTAGATATTTCATTGAATTAAACTGATAGATCTAAAATTCCCATATGAATGTACTGCTGTTGATGTGTATTTCTTCCCCAATAATTTCTCTCCTTGAATGATGCTGAGCACTGGATTGATTTTCTACTGAACCATCCACAAAGATTGCTAACCTCTGACACAGGGACGTTAATACATCCTCTTTGTGGGTGATTCCCTGCTGTCAATAAGGTGTGAGCTCATTATTTTAATACATATTCAACAGAAAACCCTCCTTCTACCTCCACTAGTTTTCAAGAAAATCAAGAGAACTGTACAATCTTTAATATATCCAGTCATATGGATTGTTTTCTTTAAAAAATAACCAGTATTTTCAAATACTGGACAGAGTCAGAAAAACAGGCTTGGGCATAATTGTATTTGTCTTATTTTCCTTTATGAACAGGATAAAAAATTAAGCTGGCCAGGTGGCAAAACCAAAGTCATGTTTAAACAATAAAAAATCTCATCAAACACACAAACACCAGACACTACCAGAAGTTCCATGTTCTGTAGAAGGGAAAAATATGGAAGCTGAGAATGTGCAGGAGAAAAAGTCATTTAGTTTTAGATGCATTGTTACAAATCATCAAAATGTGGCAGAGAGAAAGGCAGAGGCATGTAATTGCACAGAGGGGAAGCTGAAACACAGAGGCAGTGTTATGAAGGGTAAGAAGCAGAATGCAAGCCTTGAGATCAGCCACACATAAAAGAAGATTATAGAAACAACAGGGTTTTGAAAAACACTGACAGCCAGAGATAACACACAGCAGACAGGTTAAAGAGGTGAAAAGATGGACTAAAGACACAGAAATAAGATTGTAACCACTGAGATAAAAGATTACAGGAACATCAAAAAGCTGGATTGCAAGGTTCTACATTCTGAAATTTGATCAAAATCAGATCTTGGTAATTTGATTGAATTTCATTTAAGTATATATGGCAAAACCCAGGCTACATGAGCCAAGAGAGACTGAAAGGTTGTGGAGTCAGTATTCATGTACAGTCTTTTCTGAATGGAACTCTGATTGAGAGAAAAAATTATAAAGAGATAGCAAGGAAAATTATTATTCTACTTTGACAGCATACCCTAAATACAGTGATGAATGCATGGAGAAGTACAGAACAGTAAAGTCTTTATCCATTCCCTGCCTATGCATTATTCTTGCACCCACGTCAGGACAAATTATTTAAACTGCTTTCCTTTTCTGAAGCTCAGCTGCCTAGAAGAGTAACCAAAATAACATTCCTTGCACTATTACTTTTTATTACTTAATGGTTTTAAAGTGAAAAGTTGCCTGCAGCATTTAATATAATTCTAATCATGTGTGAAAGGACAGTAAACAGTTGCCCTTGATCAGGACCCCCAAGTCCCTTTTCACAGCACTGCTCTCATTCACACATGACTGTCAAAAGTCCTGCTTCTTACCTGACATGATAAACACAGAACACACACTTGATTCTTACCTTCTCATTACCCAGAATGACAGTGCAGTAACGCTTTTCCTGATGAAAGGGAAGGAAGTGAATATCTAAGTTTGCAGAACCTTTCCCTTTCAAGAACAGCTTTTCCACTGGACTGAAGAACTCATGCAGGAGGCCAGGTTGATCAGCTGTAAAAATAAATTTAAGTGGATGTTTAGATACAACAGCACAGGTTGTAAAATAAAGTAGTTGTATGAGTTTATAAAAAAGGATAATGTGTACAGACAGCCTCCTGCAGCAATCAGTATTGAAGGCACACCTGTAATCAGTAATCAGTATTTACAGTTACAGTTGTGTAGATGTGCTGCAATATTGCATGCAGTAATATTTAAATACATTTTGCTAATTACCTGTGTTCTTATTCTGTGCACTGAAACAAGTCTGTTTTCCAACAGACAGTTCTCACCATTAAAAATTCCTTAAGGAGGTACAGACTCTAAGAAAAGGTCTACTCACATCAGAAAAAAAGTATCATTTACTGCTATTTAAACAAAGAATCTCACTCTCAGAGCAGCAACTATGTCTGAAATCCTCTAGAAGAGGCAAAACCTAAATATTAGCAACACAGACTTTCTTGCACCACTTTCACAAAAGCATTATGCTGAGAAAGAATCTTAGGGTTGAATCTGGCAGAGTCTGACTTTCCCACTGCATGTTTTTCATCTGCTAAGCACATTTTGGCACTGCAGAACCAGATCTTCAAACTTTGCTGGCTGGCTTTCTATGCAGGACAGCACACTTAAGAATATATGTGGAAGTGAAAACAACAGAAACTAGTGAGATCACATAAGAAAACTATGCCAAACTCTGGCCAAATAGATAAAACAGAAATGGAACACCCACAACTTCTCTGAACAACCTGTGCCAGGGCCTCAACACCCTCACAGTGAGGAATTATTTCCTAGTATCTAATCTAAACCTGCCTTCCTTCAGTTTAAAGACAACACCTCTTGTTGTATCCCTACATTCTCTTCTATAAGGCATCTCTCTAGCTCTCTTGTAACTACTCCAGGTACTGCAAAGCCATAATAAGATCACCCTGGAAACCCTCTCTTATCCAGGCTGAATTTTTGACTGTGATGCACAATTTAAGGCCAACATTTTAAGAAAACTATAAATAAGAGTTTGTGAGCATATCCATAAATAATATTTTTGAACATACTTAGATGTCAAAATCTTGCTTCTGCAGATAATCAAATTTCCACAGTAGTAAGACATGAGATATTGCATAGGTACTTACAAGAAGTCTCTTTGTTTGAATCTTCAGGCAGTGCACCATCTTTTGAATTTAATATGTTATTTTCAGAACTAAAAGGAAAAAAAAATTAAAGCAATATTCTTAAGCTGGACAGTTCTTCTACCAATAGATAGCTTAGTTCCCCTTTTTAAGAATAAATACTGGAAAAGCAAATGTTTCAACACAAAAAAAAAAAAAAACCATAGAAGAAATTTTCCAACCAATTATGTTAAAAATCACCTTATGCATTTGAGGTGGCTACAGGAATGAGCTATATTAACTAACATTGCAGTTGATCATTCAAAAGAAATTTAATGTAATCAAGGTTTTGTCTAAGAAGGGAGAAAGGGATAATTCTTATCCTAATCACCTGAACTCTGTTCATTACAATATTGCTTTTCAAGTGTATTTGAAAATAACAGATATATTCAGAAAAAAACCAGCTTTGAATAAAATCTCCTTTGAACTCCCATCCCCCCAAAGCCAACTGTGCTCCTTGACCATTATGTTTTCTTGATGTGACTTTATGTCATTTTCTATTCTTCTTCACAATTCCTACCATTGTTGACAGGTGTTAAGATTGTGCAGTTAGATTTATGGAAGGAGAGTTTTGCTTAATTTACATCAAGCAGAGAGCTCAAAGATGCTGAAAACAATACTGTAATGTATCTCAAAAATACCGCAAGTTTCAGCTCATGACTCAGATTTAAAATTATCTACACATAAAAGTTATTCCCCCCAGCAGTAAAATTTGATAAACCAGCATACAGCATACAGCATACAGCAAACAACTACTACATACAGTGTTTGATGTTGGGTCTTTCTTAAAATAAATAGTTAATCTTGCTGGGCTAAGAAAAAATCACAACCTTAAATAAATGGACTTTCAAAATTCTTAGAATATGTTACCCTGGAGATTTGTTTTAATACCTATACTTAAAGACCATTTTTCAGAAAGAAAAATAATCTCTGAGTATATGCATATAACATACTATTTATACTGTGCTTTACAAATAAGTTTCTCACATTAAAATAAAATCAGATTTTATATAAAACACCACTTCTCTCAATCTTTATCTTTGAATGAGAATGCCAAGTCATGATTGCAAAAACAGAGACTACAGCAGAAGAATAAGTGTAAAAGTAACAAATAGCTCAAGAGCTGTTTGAAAAAATAGTAAGAATACTACAACACATTACATTTTTTCACTGGCGAGAATTATACATTGAATAAGTCCTTTTCTCAGATCTGAACAACAGAGAAACTCATTAGACTGATTTAACACGGTATTGAACTTCTCTCAATATCATTTTTTTTCTTACTTCAGTGAACAAAGCACTTGCCAGGTAAGTGACGGGAAAAGAAAACAAACCTGTGTTGTGGAAGACATGAACATTGTGTCTCATTCTTCCATAACAAAAAGAAATAGCATCTTGTTCAATAATAAAACTGAAAGGAATAAAGTTCAGAAGGTATAAGAAGCATGGTTATGCTTGAAGTCTGGTTCAATACATCCTCTTTCAATACACAGAGAAATAAGGAAAAGGATTAGGCAGAAGAGCTTAAAGCTGCCATAAAATAAGTCTACACAGACTGTTCACTGCACCTGGATCAGGCAAATCCCTGGGATCAACAGAGAATGTGGAATGAATGGCTCAAAAGCAGCCCTGTGGAGGAGGACTTGGGAATATTGGTAAATGAAAGACTCCAGATGAGCTGGCAGTGTCCACTCACAGCCCAGAGAGCCAAACGTGGCTGTGTCCAAGGCACTGTGGGCAGCAGGGGAGGGAGGGGACTCTGCCCCCTGCTCTGCTCTGCTCTGCTCAGACCCCACCTGCAGAGCTGCACCAGCTCTGGAGTCCCAGCAAGGCCTTGGAAGGCTGACCTGGAACAGAGACTGGTCAGAGCTGGAGAATAAAGTAGATATTTATTGAAAGGCCTCCAGGATCCACCTTGGGCAGGACAGGAGCCTGAGCAGGGCTATACCCAAGGTGGACTAAGAATGGTCATAAAAAGCACCACGGGTCACAAGATCTTACATTTTTGAAAGTTTTGATCCATTTGCATATTGGGGTTTAATTTTCCAATTACAGCTTCAGGTTGTGAGGTCTCATCCTTCTTGTTTCCTCTCTTCAGTCCACCATTGTTTTGCTGTTGGGCTGAAAGGGTTCCTTGGTCTCAAGCTGGAAAAGGATTTGTNAGCACTACGGGTCACAAGATCTTACATTTTTGAAAGTTTTGATCCATTTGCATATTGGGGTTTAATTTTCCAATTACAGCTTCAGGTTGTGAGGTCTCATCCTTCTTGTTTCCTCTCTTCAGTCCACCATTGTTTTGCTGTTGGGCTGAAAGGGTTCCTTGGTCTCAAGCTGGAAAAGGATTTGTTTTATTTCCCCACTCTGTGAGGAGAGCTGACTGGCACTGAATATGAGGCTCAGAAATACATCTCTAGGCAGCACAGAATTTGAAAATACGGAAGCGAAAGCTTAAGGCATTGCCAGCACAAGTAAGACAGAAGCTGCTAGAAGAGAGCCACAGAAGTGGTCAGAGTGCTGCAGCACCTCTCCTAAGAAGATATTCTGGAGAAGATAAGGCTCCAGAAAGACCTCATTGTGGCCTTTATATATTTAAGGCCAGGGCAGAGAGAGCTGGGGATGGAGTGGAGAGCAGCTCATAAGAAAGAGAGAGAGACCAAGCAACTTCTCCAAATCTCCAATTTGATTTGCGGTTTTTGCTAACAAAGATAATTTTACTGTTCATTAAATGAACAAAAAGTTCAAGATTATGTTACAGGTGAGCATGGGTTAATGAGGGCACCTTTCAGTTGCCTGGTTGAGGTGTGAATACTTCCAATTCATTCTTGCTGTGGTTAATTCTAAACAGTTCAGGTGAAAATCACAGCCTGGATAGGAAGAGACCTTAAAGATCATCCAATTCCCACCCACTTCCATACTTTTGCACCAGTAAGAGTCTATTATCTGCTACGTGAGTTTTCAGATACTGGTTCCAACATAACACCACAAAGCCACTGGGCTTGCCATGTTATCAGGTGTCCAAAAACCCAGATCAAACTGAAAATCATCTCTGCAGTCAACACAGAGAGTGTGCATACATCATCATGGCATGTGAGCTATCCATATGTCATGATGTGCCTTTACTCTTCATTCCAGGCTCCAAATAAGCCAATAATTCTGTTTTCCATCCAACAAATTCTCAGGAAAAAAAAAATTACTTCCCTCTATGTATTTGGAAGAGAATTTAGTAGCTGATCTTTTCTGTCCCTTACAGCTCCAAATTCTATATATTACTGAGGGGTGGAAAAAATGTGCCAGGCGCCATAAGGAAATCTTAAATTCACAGAGCAGCATCTTAATCAATGAACTTTAGGATGTTTATCAAGCAAACATCTTATTAGAGAGAAGGGATACAACAAAGTGCTTAGAAATGCATTGAAAATACTGAAACATTTGAACACAAAATTCACATCTAAGATACTCACCAGTTTCCACACTCTGTGGAACTGTTTTTGATCTCAGAACAAAGGACAGAAACTAAAACAGAAGCTGACCCCAAAATAGGGTCAGAGTGGATGGATTTCTTTTATATCAAATATTACCCAGAATTGTAATGACTCCTGATAACATATTTGTAAACTGTATTTTCTGAAACAGCAGGTAATAATGCTGTACTTCATATTACACAGAGACACCAGTTTGCGATCCTAATTTTTTCTTCATTCTTCCAGCAAGTAAATATAAGTATTCTGCATAACATAATTCTTTCCTTGGCACATGAAACAGCTCAGAACAAAAAGTGTAAGAATAAAATTCAGAAAATTGAAATTGTTTAGAATTCCTGACATTATCTCCAGTTTAAAAAGAAGGGTAAGTAATTTAACAGTAAGAAGCTATACACAATTCAGAGCTTCATTTGAAAATCATTCATTAATTTTTCCTCTTTTTCTGGTTTAGAATACATTTTTAAAATGTAAAAATATTTACCAACATTCACAGCTTGTTCTGCAAATCAATCTGTGCAATCATGATCCAACCTTATGGACACTGTACTGCATATGATAATCTGCTTAGTCATGGTCTTAGAATAGGACTATTAATGAAACACTGGTATATCTTTACCACTTTCTAGTTTTATAGGAGGAAACCTGTGAAGGAAAAGTTAGCTGTGAAATCTAACCTTTAACTTTTGCTGTCATTTGATACTTTTTTTCCTCTAAAGGACATCATTTAAAAATACCAACACACTTAAAAGCTATGGGTAGCTTTACATTACACAGAATTTCTGGGCCATGTGCTGTGCTTCTCTCCACCTGCTTTTCCTTCTCCCACAGGGAGCAGACCGTGCTGGCACACAGATGTAGACCAAAGATAATAACTGAAGTGTCAGGGGCTTGGAAAAGCACAGAGAAGTGGATAACTTGAAAAAGTCTTGTCCCAGTATACTTAAAAGAAAAACTATGTCAACTGGATTAAAAAAAAAATAAAATAAAAAAATTCTGTGCTTCTCACCAAACACATCCAGCTCTGCATGAATAAAGAAGACTTGCCTGCAACCACTGAAGGACATGGGCTACTGTTAGAGTTTTGGGCTTAGACAGTGCTGTGTCCCAGCAAGGACAGTTCCTCAGGCTCTGGCTCCAGACTGGGATCATTGCAGTCACACTGTGATGAACCCACGCCACCATGACCAAAGGGCTGGTCTCCTCTCCAGCCTGAATGACACCATTTTGGGTGCCTGTGACACTGCCGGCAGGGAAAGCTGGCAGGTAAAAGGGTCACCTGCCAGGCAAAGCTTCTAACAGTAAGGTTTAAAGTGGATCTGACATATCTGGAGACACAGGGTGAGCATGCAGAAGGAGCTCTGAGCCCAGCTGGTCGTGTTGGGATGGTTGAGTTGTCATTTACACGCCTTGGTCCTGACATCAATCTCGCAGACACAATTCCCTAAAGGGCAAGCACTCACCTTACAGCAGTTTTATGCTTACAGAGCACTTAGAGAAATTGGCCCTCAATTTGTACATGGCAATTTCTGAATTGACCAAAAGAATAAAAATGATTGAGGGCAAAATCTTCTTACTGATCAGCTGTGAAATATACACACACACACTACTTTTTTGACGCAAATTTCAGAAGTTTGTTCGAATCAAGAAGAAGATCTTCTGAAAAGGGGCATTTAAATGGCTTCTGCTATCACAGATGACAGAAACATCTAAACACAAAGCAAATCAGTACTGGAAATTTCTAAAGACCTAAGATGCCCTGAAATCAATTTCCATAAAAATAAGATCTGGATGTGTAACTAAAATTACACTATTTAGACAGATTGTCTGGGGATAAATTAAGCTGAAATATGCAAACTGATTAAAAATCCTTTTCTATATCAACAATTACTATATACTTTTAATATATTTAATATAGTAGATAATAAATATTTCTATATTTAATTTAGTAGAAAATGTAGTATAAATTACACTTTAGAAAACTATTTCCATTTAAAATATGCATATATTTTTTCTGAATAATAAAATGTACATTATTTTTCTGATTTTTTTTTCTTTTTAAAAAAGAAATTTAAAAAACAGTCTGCATTTCATGACATGGCTGTGGAACACCCCCATGATTACAACTCAACCTACAGTATTGACAAGGTAGCAGTTTATAATATTTCCCAATAATCCTTGAAAAGTGTTTCAGGATTTTGAATGTTTACATGAGCTTTAAAAATTACATGTCATAAATTGTGGAAAATATTTAAAATTATTAAATAAAGAATTATTGAATTACTGAAGAATATATTTTTTTTAATCTGTATAATTGTTTTGCAGTACTGTCCTGGTTTCAGAATTTATTTTTTTTTTCTCAGTAGCTGGCCCAGTGCTGTGTTTTAGAACAGGATGAGAATAATGTTGATAACAATGATATTTTAATTGCTGCTGAGCAGTGCTTACTCTAAGTCAAGGACTTTCCAGCTTTCCATGCTCTGCCAGGAGCAGATTCCCAAGAATCTCAGGGTGGCTGAGCTGGAGTGGCCAAAGGGACATCACAGAACATCAGGCTCAGCCTGAAACCCAGGCAGAGCTGGCTGGGGGCCCTCACTGCTCAGGGACTGCTTGGGCATCTTCTGTGATATTTCCATGGGCCTACACTGTAATTCTTCACAGCAGGTAGCACACAGCTATGCACAACCAGGTAATATTAATAGAAATGTATGATCCAATATATTACAGCTACCAATTTTTATTTGGAACTTACCTAAACTTTTGCTCTTGCTTTCCTTGCCTGGCTTGATACATTTTCTCTGCATTCATTAAATATTGTGTGGATTCCACCAAGATTACCCTGGAGTATGACAAGCACACATAATGACTGCATTTTTAACTTGCAGAATGAAGATGAAACTCAATTTATTCTAACTTTTAAAGGCAGGTTCAGTAAAGAAGCTTATTATCTTCAATTAAAGATACTTTAAAAGTACTTGTTGTGGTTTAACCCTAGTTTTTCTGTAAAAGATCTTCTCCCTTGGTATCAAACTAGCATTTCCTAGTGTTATTTGCAAGTAAATAATATACCCCCTGATGAAACACTAGATTGTTCAAAACAATTACCTAAAACTAAATTACTTCATCACTTCATTGATAATTTCCAAGGGATTTATCCAAATCATAGGACTGATTCAGCCTCACTGACCACCTCAAAGACTTCAAAATAAAAGACAGAAGCTAACTGAACTTATATTATTCCAAAACACAAGGCTTGGAGAAGTGGAAACAGTCCTCTTACAGGATTGTTACTGTTGTTTTTGTTATAATTATTATTTGTATATACCAATCCTATTCTGTGGGGAAAAGAGAAATTTGATTTGCAGCTTCTGCAACATGTATATTCATGTTGCACTAAAAAACAAGTTAAAAATCTTGTAAAAGATGGTTCTTCCAAATAAATGAATGAGATGAACCAGTGCTTACCTCTAAAGGCTAAAGACAAAATATGGAGTCAGATCACAGAAATAGATCTTAAAGAGGTACAACAATCCATTTCCTTTGTACTAAGAAAGCAACATTTATAACTCTGCAGTTGTTGCAGCTATGATGATTACAAATTAAAAATTAGACTAACTGATAATGATGAAAGCCCCAAGGCAAAAGCATTTCTTTTTCTTTTGCATGCTTAATAACTTAAACAGCAGGATAAAGCAGATTGGGGAAAAATAACCTACTATTAATTAACATGGCTTGTTTCTCTTTGTAATTCTGCTGGACCTCAGCCAAACACAAAAATACAAGCAAGGTTCATGAACTCTTTTTGATTAAAGCTCCAGCTTTACTGCTTACACTGAGATGGATTTCAATTAAGGCTTATTTATCTTCTTTATTCATTATGATAGCTTCCACTTCATAGTGCTTGTAACAATTTTGGGAATGTAAATCCCTACCATTTAACCTCCAGGTTATACATTTTTAAGAAAAAGAAAATTATGGAAAAGAGTGGATGAAACAGCATGATCATTAAAGACCTGTTTTTATATCACTGTCTACCTGAATATGCCATCACCTCTGAAGGGATTAGTAACATTTAGGTTAAATTTCTTCAGCTCATAACATGGGGATCTGCACTTTATTGTGCCCTAAAAGAGAACAAAAAACACAAGACCAATAATCAAGTTATTATAGTTTTTTCCTTCTTATCTTTCCATGTCCTCTATTATTTCTCTTGCCCCAACCTTCCTTTCTAACAGAGTCAGAGAGGCTAAAAAAAAGAGAGGATCACATAAACACTATCCAAGTTCAGAAGTCTATCCAGATGTGCTTGGTGAAAATGTGGATTACAAACACAGGCCCACCAGCCCTGACTGGGACATATCTGACAACTACAGAGCCTCTGTGGTTAAATAGCACAAATAAACACAGAAACATTTAACAAAAGCTTGTGGTCCATCTACATGTGACATCTGAAATCACTAGGCTGAAGAACATCAACATCCCCAAAACAGAGTCTCCAATAACATTCATATGCTGAAAGAGCTCCAAATTTATTTTCAGAGCAATGAGTGCAAACTTTTACAATTTATTCAGAATCCAAATGTGATTTATGCCCTTAGGAATCTTACTTATTTCTCTAGGTTTTTTGCTGCATGTACACAATCTAATATTGGAAATCTGAAAATCCATAGGTCAAAGGTAAATGCTGACGTTAACTCACATTTTCATTCTTATCTCAGTTCCCTTTTCATATAATGTAAAAAATAACAATTTTTTTGTGACAATATTAATCATACACACATAAACTTACTTGAGGTTCTAAATTCTTAACTTCAGATTTCAGAGAGAATGTCATTGTGGCACCATCTACTCCATCAATTTTATTTGAGACCAGTATCAATACTGCTTCAGCAGGGCGCAAGAAACGAATTGTGAATTCCACAGTTACAAAGCCTTGTCTCCTATGAAAAAAAATGTGCAAAACCAGGGCTCAGAAATTACTCAGTGTAATTTCAGGAGCACATTTCAGAGTCCTTGTGAGTGAAGAGTCTTAGAAAAGAAAGCAATTTGTTTCCTCTGAAATACTTTGTTGTAGTATAATCTTCTGCCTAAGAGTACCTTAAAACATTCTAATAAAAGAACCATATAGATGAAAACAATACTGCTTATTGCTTTTTACATCAGCACATAGCTTAATTTTTTCTTCACACACACACACACAAGCACAGGAAGTTCTCTTTCACTGGAGTATCACCCTATGTTAACAACTGATCCAATTTATGCTCCTCTATCTGAATAGGTTGTTTCTGAGATAAGCAGTCAGACAGCGTGTTATGCATTTTGTGGGGCAGATCTAGATAGTCTTAGTCGAATTATCATTGAAGTGTGAGAAAGAAATTAGTTAAAAACACTTCAGAATAATCAGTAAAGCTGAGTAATTAAGAGGGAGAAAAAACAAAGTTCTCTTGTACAAGCAACAGCTTCTCTCTAATGGGAAAACTGGAGAAGACAGAGCAAGAGTTTAGACTAAGTACAAATTTCGACTTTATCTACATCAGTCCTTCAGTGAAGCAAGAACAATAAGAAAACTTAGGGCCTGAAGCTCTGACTTTCAAGCTCAAAATGTCTCTCTGATTTTGCAATTAATCTTAAGAAAGCAGGAAGTCTCCAACTGTCGATTCTGAGTATTGATGATGAAATCCTGGAAGTTCTGTAAACCTGGCTCTTACAGCTTTTTGCAGAGCCCCCAGACAGTTCCATTTATGACACTGAAGGGTTGCCGAGTCCCTCACAGACTGAGGCTCCTAAGTCACCTCATCATTCAAAATGTTCTGAAAAAACATGCTGCGATGCAGGCACCCAGAAGAATAAACTGCCTGAGACACACACTCCCAAAGCCACTTTAAGGATCAAGTTTTAAAAAGTCTGTTCTGGTCACAAATAAGAAGGACAGGCAACAGCAGTGCACAGCACTTTCTGCCTGATTTTTGCCCTCTGACTCATGCAACAACTGAGAATTTGGATTTGAATTGTTGCTTTCTCTGGCAAAACCACAAAGTTGCTTCGTTTTTATCTCTATTAATGTGTGTTGTGGTCAGTATAAAGTGAGGGCAAATTCATGTTTTGAAATTGTTCTATAACCTTGGTGGTTTACTATTCCTGTTGTGAACTGCAAGTCTACACAGCACAGTGCAGTGCTCTGCAGAGTGGGAATCTCAGATCAAGAATTAATGATGCCATCTGCAGCACATGACACTCAGCTACACTAGGAATGTTATTCACATTACTATAATTTCCAAATCCACCTACAGCATAATGATTTTACATAAAGAACCTGCAAGACTCCCATATGTCTTGTCAATTCTTGGAGTTTTTAAACACTTGCACCAGAATATTAAGAAAGCTACTAATTTCAAAGAACCTATCTTTCATTTAATGATTGTGACATTATGATAAACCCTGTAGAGGTTACTGTGCATGACTGGCATTTCCATAGGTTTTGTTTCCATGCAATTTTTCTAATATTTGTTTCTATAGATAATGCCAAGCAGCTCAACAACAAGGCTGTGCACATTTTCTTCTGTCTTGATTTTGTTTGGTGGTTTGCTTTGGGTGTTTTTTAAAGGTGAAGTGAAAAACAGCCATGGTATTGACCTTTCATAGAAACACATGGTGTTTTCAAGGATTACATTTATATGATAACTCTTATTTGAAGTAATTGCAAAGAAAATTGAATCAAATCAGCCTCACAGCTTGCTCAAAACATAGCATTACTTGTTGTTCCCTCTGCATATATTTATAATAGGCATGTAATTTAATACTGACATATTGATGGTCCTTAAAGAGCACTGTATTTATCTTGAGTCTTCTTGAATTTGATCATCTGTATTTGAATTTTTTTTCTTCTTCACAGTTTATTTTCATACAAATGCTGACCTTTTTTTCCTTTTCACAATCTCTAATCCATTTTATCTGTAAATAAAATACCTTGATAATTTAAGATATTTTAAGCTGTCTTGCAGACAAACTTAAAAACTGCTGACTGAGAGCCAGAGTCACCACTACATCCCTCTTGTTTTCATAGTTAAACAGGGATTAATGAAATTCCTGTAGTGATTCATAAAGCTGCATAGCACAGAAAGAGGAAAACGCACTTAGTGAACAAAAACAATAAGATGGTGATATACCATGAGTATTTCTGCTACCAGAAATTATAACTTAATGCTTTCCCAAAATGAAATCTCTCTCAAATCCTCAGATGTCTCTTAGACATGTAAGATGTACAAATAGCTAAATCACATCCATCTTGGTTGGGAGGAAGCATGGGGGCAAAAAGATGCAGTGTAATAATACTCAAACCTGTGTCATGCTCTCTTTAATTCTCAGTCATGCTTAAATTAAGAATAAGAGCCAAAATCTGAGACTTCAGAAGAAAAGAAATCTACCTCCTCATGCTCCTACAACAATGCATTAATGTACAAAATGTGAATCAAGTTTTGATACATAGGAAAAAAACCATACATTGGAGACAGATGACTCCTGCAATGGTCTGATGGCTTATATATTGCTCTTACAGCTCTATTGAGCTCAACTGTAACAGTCCCACTGAAATATTACTCTAGATTTGTTCCAGGTTAAGGAGAAAACATAACTCTTATACTGACTAATTTTGCCCTGTTTGTTGTTGCACACATTTCTAGTGTTTCACCACTCATAAATTAGTACGTTTCTATTTCTGAATGCTACAAATGATAATACCAACAAGTCATTACTTACGTAGGGGGAATGCTAACAGCGTTTCCTTTAGGCAAAGAGAAATCACCAGCATCTCTTCCCACGAGAACAGCGTTGTACGCCAAAGTGCCACTGCTCGGGTTTCTCAGGCGCACCTACCACAACAAGAACACCAAGATCAGCCTGTTTTTACTCAGTTTTTGGACTATAAAAGGTGAGTTCTGCAGGTAAGTTCCAAAATACAAACTAAGGATATCACAAAATACGAAAGTACTTCAAATAACTGGGTAGATAATTTTCCTTCCAAAGGAGTGTAAATTTCCCACGGACTATTCAACCTTAATTTTTGAAAGCGCAGTGTACACTGCACTCCTATGCCTATGAATCTCTTATTCTTCTCTTTGACCTCAGATTTGTCAAATTTGTAGATTTTTTTAATGTACTTTCAAGCATAAGGAAAAAACAGAAATGAAATCCCAAGACTGAAGAGAATAAAATCAGAAAATGCAATTTTCATCTTCTATATTTACTAGCCAAGTGACACAAAACCTATTAATTCTTTGTTGTAGCTTACATATAATATAAACACATATATACACACAGTGTTCTAACCTTGCATTACTATGAATCTAAATTCAGTGGTACCAATACCTGCTTCACAATAGTTGCATGGAGAGGACCTGTAAATTCAATAGTGTTCTTGGGTAAGTAGTGAGGGAGGGTGTCATGCAGGTGGACACACAAAATAAGCATCATGACAGGGTTTGGATCACAGATATCCGTGGCCTAACATTGAAAACAAACAAACAAAAAAACCCCCAGATATTAAATTAAAATTTTTCCTGTATAGTCTAAAGATAGGAAGAAGAAGAAAAAAAAAAGTTAATTCTTATTATACAAATATTTTTAATTTAACCTGTAACAACTGGATTATTCTCATGGCTAATATGAATATGGATCTTGTCACTGCACAAACAAAAAGTAATTAATGAAAACCACTGACATGCTCTGGTGATAAACCTTGGGTAAAAATTAAGCTCGACTTTTTTGCTGAAGGTTCAGCAGAAACAAATGCTAATTTTATTAAATACAGCATAACAGAAAAAGCAGGGAAACTTTACTGTCTGGAAATACATACATCTTAACTATCTCAAAAAAAACCCCTTTTACTCTATGTAAAATATCATCCCAAATACTCCTACATACAGTTTTGCAACCATTTATAAAGATAATTTCACCTTCCAAATAACAACAAAATAGTTGTTTCTATTGCAGATATTTTTATACTTTTGTAAATTGCTTTATAAAAAGTAGCAAGTATTCCTGCAGGTTAAATATTTTATTTACAGAAATGAATTTGAATGGCAGCTGAAAAACATGTCAAATTTTAGTCCTCAGCAATTCTGGTACGTCACTGAGGAGAGTGGTAAAATTATTTGCCACAGAGTATGAAAAAGGGAGGAAAACAACATTTACTCTTCTGGACTGTCTTTAGAGTTGCAAGGGAGATGTATAGACATATTTATCATCTTAACTATCTGAGTTAATTTTTATTTTCAAGTTAAAGTTTCTTTAAAGTTTTCAAGTTAAGTTCTCTTGCCCTGTGCCCAGCCAAGCAGTTCATTCTACTCTCAGCAGTTCTCACACAGCTCCTCCCCAAACCTTCCAAGAGAGTGAGTGCATAACTGGGCACTGATCTGAAGTTTCCCTGCAGCTCTCCATGGTTTCCTAGATAATGTTTGTCCTTGTAATTCTTACGATTAATTTAATATACTCTTCATGAATTTATGTAATCCTACATCTCCCCTTGTATTTTTATTTAATTCCTTCACCACTGGTTGAAGATTTGAACTCTAGGATGCATTCACTATGCAAAGTAAAAAAGTCTCTTCTGTGCCAAAAGCTTTAAACCTGAAGTCTGAAAAGTATTCTGTTTTTTCACTCATTTATCTCAGTAATGGCTATTGAATGTTACCCGTTATTCCAACATGGCTGTGGTTTTACACCCCTACTTTTTACTCTTCCTGCATTTTCATTTAAGATAGAAAAGATACCAGAGTAGATTATCTGTTGAAAACTTTCTTCTGCCACCTACTTCTTTCTACTCATTTCCACTTAGATTAGAATTTATTCACTCAGAAAATACAATTCTATCCTGTGATGAATTCTTAAACTCCATTTGTGCCACTTATCTACTAGTCTAAGAACTAAATTTTAAAAAAAATAAAGTACTTCTTAACAAGATTCATCAGAAAATTCACAGTCAATAAATATTATTTGATTTAAAAGATATGTGATAGCAAACAAGAGCAATAATTATAAATTAATAGCAATAAATAATAAAGTCTAGAAGAAATTTCCTTTACTGGCTCTTCCTAGTCACTGCACCTTCTATCTTAATCTCTTTGTCACACACATTCGCTCCATGTTGCTGCTATCCACGATCCTGTCTTGTAATACTTTATTTTAGGCTTTCATCTGAATCTTCTTCAAATCAAAGCATTTTAAAACTTAAAAATATCAAACACGAATTAAAAAACACATAGAAAGCCACCACTAGTACTCTGGGGTTGAATAGTAAGTCATGCTGAGAAAGTAGAAACCATTTCCTGCCCAAAGTACTCAATCTTAAATCTACACCTTAATCCTTCAAAGGATTTTAAAGCCTTGAACTCCATTAAAGGTGTCACTTAAACCTGAAGACTTGCAGACAGTTGAACTTCTTTATTACTAGGTTCTTAGATTTTTAGATTGAAAATGCCACCTGTTCCAGACCTAACACGTCTCAGCTTGTGCTGTTAATTATTGCAAATCTCCTGAGAGCTCAAAAGCCTGAGTCAAGAACTTTGCCAATACTATTGGAACATTTTAGCCTGCTAAATTTCAGACAAGACTATCAGAAAACTCCCAGATTAGGAGAGTTGAGCAAAAGAATTCATGTATATTGCTACTTGTATTACTGCAGAACAAGATAGTTCAGAAGTTTCTACAATAGCCTTAGAAAATTATATATGAATTTCAATAAATCTCTATTAAATGTACCCTTTGAACTAAAATACAGACTGAGAAGATCCAAGATCTGTTCCTTTTTCTGGTACCGATTGCGTACCTTTGCTTAAATTGTACAGAATTTTTACAGATTGTTTAAATCTGCACAAAAGTGGATTGTTCCATTTATTGTAGACAATTTAGTCTTAAAACAGGTATATTAAAGAGAACTATCCTAGAATTCTGCTTCCACATCTAATGTGTTCAACACCTTTTCATACCTGGCATCAAGCCTCTGCCCTCATGTACTGAACTGCCTGTTTTTCTTAATAAAAGCTGAGGCAGGATATACCTTTGTTTTGAGGGTTATACCCAGATTACTGTTTTGCTTCCTGTCAGTCACAAGGATGGGAAGCTGTAGATTTTCTTTGTTTAGCCTGTCATGGCAAAGTCATTTCTAACAGACTGATCTGTATGAGGAAGCAACAGCAAGACAGCTGATACAAATGGAAACAGCAGGGTTAATTTTTCCCTGTAATCATAACACAACCAAATGGAAGGGGGGAAAAAAAGTTGTAATTGAGCTTCTTTTCATACTATTTTTTTCACACAAATAAGCTCTACCTCTGATTCCTAATGTCATTAATTCCTTTGAAAAGTTTACTCGTACACTTTGAGATACTGAGTCTAATCTGCTGCATCTTCTGCTCTTCCAGCCAGCCCAATATGCTCCCAGAGGTATAAATAATTCACAAATGGACAGTTAAAGAAATGCAAATTAGGAGCAGGAGAAAATTGGGTTTGGGCACAACAAAAAGAACAAAGGAACAATATCTAACCTAAGTAAGGTCACCATATATAGAAAATTTGGAGCCACAGGCCAATAAATACCAGAGATTTAAACTATGTTTACTAAACATATAACAGAGATCCCAAGCAGATCCTTGATGGAAGAAATCACCAACTATTATCAACATTGTATTCACTCCCAAGAAAGGACACCAGAAGCTGATGGTTTCCAGTGTGTGCTGCTCTCACCAGCATCCAAAGCTGCTGACTTATGGTGCATCAAACTTGGGACAGAACTCTTATGGGCCTTCATCATTAGATGGATGTAATTGCCACCAGACATTCAGATAAGTCTTTTCACCACTTCTTTTTATGGTTAAGTGCATGATGTTTGTTCTTAAACATATTTTTCTAAATTGCCTTCCAATAGTAATAATGAATTCCATTTGAGTTTTCACTGTGTGATTTAGGATGCTAAAATCTGAACTGAATTAATTTATGTTCAGATGTGCATGCACAATTCTACAAAGCAAGGAATTATGGAAATTACTTCTAATTAAGTCTATTCATATGAAACAGTATTTTGGTTTCCATCATATAGTAACACATCCTGAAACAAAACTGTTTCACTAAAATCTCACCTTAATTTGATGTGCAAGACCACTATACAAAAAATCAAAATAAAAATATTAATATATATAAGAGCTGCTAGTATAAAATCACCTACCTTTATGTCTACATCCAGATGGATAGAATGCAGAGCCTTCACAAGTACCAAGGAGTTGTGCAGAAGCTGCTCATGAGTTCTTGGATTAGTATACATCTTTATGAAGTGTGTGGGAATCTAGACAAGACACAGAAATCAAAAACTGAACCTTCAACTAGGCAAAATCACTGATTTTGTATTTTTGCTCATTCATCAAAAAGATCTAAATTTTGAACTGAAATTCCCTGTTACGAATAAATGCAGTAAAAAGGAAAAAAAAACCCCACTGAAATAGTCCCCCATAACTTGCTAAATGTTGGGGTGTTTTTGTGCAAGTTTTAAACTGCATAAAACTTGCACAATATTAAAAACACTTCTTACCAAATATGGACAGTAAGCTGCTACCTGTGCTGCCAATACCAGACCATCTAGAAGATCTTGGTCAAAATTCACTATCCATCTCGTGGGTGGTATTCCACCTGATCAAAACACAAAGCAAGATTCATGAGACTCTCTTCTCCTGAAGATGCCTATTTTGTTCTAGATAGATATGATAACTATTTGAAATCACTAAGTAGAGGAAAGAACATAAGAAGGAAACATCCTTTCACATGTAGAATTTCACTGGCATATTTCTATTTCAGAGCTGTTGCTGGAAACTTGAAAAATCCCACCTAGAATACTGTTAACTATTATTCACTCTGCTGCAGCATAGAAGAGTATTCATCACAGAAGAATGGAAAACAAAGAATCTAAAGTTAACTTCATAAATCAGCAGCCTAAATATGTAAACTTTTTATTACTACAGGCCAAACATTAATAGAGCTACTGAAACTCATGAAAATATGCAGAAATTCTTTAAAGTTGAAACACTTAAGACACAAAAATTAAAGGTTACTGATTTTCTTTAAAGTCATATTATTTAGCATAAATGCAACATAAATGAGAGCTAACAGCTCAATCCTTACAGCACAAATCACCACTTCTACAACTGTTGTAAACCCCAATACCTTAGAAGGTTAGTAATTTTTTAATATTTATAATGTTTTTATTAAAATAAAACTGATTATTAAAACATTAAATGTAGTTTATTAATAATTTCTTATTTGAAGCATCCATATCCTAAAATATTTAACACAGCATTTACACAACTTTACTATCTCAGGTCCAAGCTCCCAAATTTAGGAAACACTTTGGATTTCAGCCAATGGCAAGGTTTTCAGATAGACTGGGATCAAACTTTCTCACATGGGACAAATGATATAGGTTTCATTTCACTATTACACTTTAAAGAATTAGTTCAACACACAACAACCCCTGTACCAGATCCTAAGCAAAATCTATCTGCCATTATGCAGAAAAAAGAACAGACATTTACAGACTACAGCTGATTCATCATCAAAATACTTAAATGTCTATCACTCCGAGTCAACTTGCAGATGCTTCAATGTACTCATACAGCTTTAGTAAGAAAAACCAGGAGCAGATGCTGCACAAGCTTAAAAACAAAGTTCTGTAAATCCACCTGAGCTTAACTCTGTGACATTGGTAATGATTTTAGTTTGCCACTGCTTCAGTGTGGTGATGTTTAGGCTTGGCCTCAAATCCCTTATTTTTTCCTATTCATGCTGTGAATCAGTTTAGGTAATATTATTCTAAATATTCATTAAATATATTTTCATTAAGTATATTTTTAAAAACAATCATTAGTATTTAAAAGAATCTTTGCATGAATATTTAATTTTCATTAAGTTTTCAAAACAAAATTAAAACTTGAATTAATGTCACTGTGTCAAAATTATTTTTTCCTAATTGTTTAACTGAAAGCACTTTTTCAAGCTGAAAACTCAACTTTCAAGACTTGAAAATTCCATATTGGAAGGTACCCAAGATGGAGTCTGACTGGATATATAACAGCAATCTTTTACTTATGACAGGAAGAGATTATAGTAACATGGGCCTCAATATCTAAATTGTAACAGTATTAATTTTAACTCCATTCAGACATCCGTTTTACAAATATCTACAGTAAGAGACATTAGTTTCATCCCATCTTCTTGGTAACCTACTAGTAGTTATTTAAAAAATATTTAATGTATTCACTGCAAAAACAAATACTTTAAAAATAGGAAAATATATTTTTGAAAGCATACTTTCTTCCTAAAAAGTCAGTCTTTCTAACTTAAATTCATCATTCTACTGATCATAGTTGGGACCTATAAAAATCAATAAAATGTCTTCCTTTTTTATTAATAGAGTTCAGACTCACTCTCAGCACATAATGTTAGTAGTTTTAATAAATCACCGTTTTCAAATCTTTATTTTTAACTTTTTAAGATTAAGTCTTTCTGCTTTACTAAATCCAATATTGAATTATTCTTCTGGTTAGTAACCTAGATTGATTTGCTGAGCATGGTTATGGAAGCTCATTAAACCATGTGCTTTGATCAAAAAAAGTAACTTTTATTTTTTATCCTACTTTATATTTTACTTTAAATATACTATTTGCTGCTTTTAGTCTTCTGCTGGGAATATTACTTGAGCACACTTCAGCAGTAGGAGTTGTGCCTGTATCACAGAAGGGTTTGGGCTGGAAGGGACATTAAAGATCATGAAGCTCCAAACCTCTGCCATGGCCAAGGACAGCACACACAGCACTTCTGCACTTTGTTGTGTTCTCACTAATCCTTGCTTTCATGCTGGTAGAATTGTCTGTGTGCCAACAAAATAGCTGGGGAACAAAGCTGGCTTGAAAAGAAAGAGCGACAAATTCCTTTACTGTTTAATCTGGATCACCCGATCCAGTTTGGCCATGCAGCCACATAAATGCGCCAGGGGAAATGAAACATGGTAGGACTATTTTTTAAAAAACATTTATTGAACTATAGCTTTATAGTTGTGTAAATGGGAGCACAAAGGAAAAAAAAAAACCATTAAAGGGAATATTTTCCCATCTTAGCTAATTAAATACTTCTATAAGCATTTTTGTTGTTTTTCAGTTAATCCTCCTACTATCAATCAACCTACTTAACTCAAAGGCTTGTGAATAAATTAGTCAGAAAACATAATGTATTTTTCCTAATTACATCAAATCTAGCAGAACATCTGCCAGCTAACCACTCTACAGTAATTAAGTTTTTAAATAGAATTAGTCAATTTTAGTAGAAATAAACAATAGAAATCAGAATTATTACTCTAAGCATGCAAATATATTGAATTTCATTTGTACTGGCATTTCTTGGAAAAAAAAAAAGGAAAATTAAGTGGAGTTTTAAGATAAAGATTTTCATCCAATGTAATGATAAAAACCTGGCCAAAAATAGTTTCAAACATGAATGGTAACAGGTAGCAAACAACTCTGTGTGGCTGGGGGCAGGGGAAGAGAAAATTGTCCACACTTTCACTTCTGAATTGAGACAGATTCCTGCTATTTGCTAGCTGCATCCCAAAAGGGCTGGCTGCAAATTTTGATAACATCAAGACTAAAATGGCACATTCTAAATCTCCCATTAATGAAGAGGAGTGAGAAAGAAACCCAATTAGGAAGATAATGAACTGTGCTCTGCGTATAGACTAATGAGATTGGGAAAACTGGGGACTTGGATTTACGAAAATTAAACTAGGCAAAAAAGAAGCATTTCCAAAAAGAATCCATGGTCTTGATGGGGACTCATCAGGGACTCAACAGGGGACTGGAAAGAAGGTGAAAAAAAATCATAACTGGAGGAAAGATTTTGGAAGTGGGAGAAGATTCTGGAGATCAGAGAGGTGCACAGAGACAAATGGCACTGGATGTCCAGGGACCTTGGATGGACATGAGATTGGTGTCCCTGAGCAGCAGCACAGCAGGCATTGACAAGGCTTTTCCCTGATGTTCCAGTGGCCTCCCTGGCACAGAGGGAATGTGCTGTGGAACCAACTCGATGTGTGAAATTATCAAACAGGGAAAGAGCTGGTTTCACAACAAACCCAGGACCTGACCCAGCACAGGGTGTTTTGTACTCTGTCTCACCATGACAATAGGTGAAAATACTTGGTAAAAGGAAAATAACTAAGCAGGGTTAGCTTGGAGAGGATGTGCAAACACTTATGAGTGCATTTATTTGTTATGGTTATGGAAATCTGAAAATATACTGCAAAAGGCCTCTGCAAGGGATCTGAAATAAGAGTAGTTGTGTTTCACTTGTTGATTCCACTCAGCACTAGAGGAAGCAGCATGCATAGTCAATTCAGTGATTGTTGGACCAACTTAACTCTTGAATGCAGTTCCCTTTAATAGTTTGGGGTGGTTTTTTAACATGTAATGGTATTGTGTTGCATGGTTACAACACGTAACCAAGCCTAACAGCATTGTCTCCATCTCTCTTGTGACAGGTTAAGCCAGCTCTTGAAGACACACTGCTTGCTTCATTCATGAAGCATTTCCACATAAAAGCAGCAAAGTTTTGCCATGGCACTCGAATTATTGACCACCTTTTTTTTTTTTTTTTTTTTTTTTTTTTTTTTTTTGTAAATTTGTTTTAAAGTAAGTCCAGATCCACTGAGTTTTTTAAAATTTGATGTTCTTACCCTGAAAAATCAATAGAAAGTCTACAAGGTTTTGCAATGATTTTTTTGCTCATAATCTATTTTCCACCAAAAAAATTATTTATTTTTATTATTAGATTTGAATCCTCAGGGGTTTTTTTTTGCAGGATATGAAAAGCATTTTCTGAATTGAGATAATCAAGGGAATACCTACAACAATTCTACACAAAAATGACAAACCACTTACTTGTTGGCAAAATACAAAGCAACAGTCATTATAAACTCCTCTAGGTCAATTTCTTTTTATTTCTTTGACATGTAAGTGATACGATGGACCAAGGAAAAATCACATTTTAACTTAAGTAAGATTTTGATTACGTTCTCTGTCATAGAAAAGTAATGAAAACGTATTCTAGGAAAAAGATCCTGCAAAGTGAAGCACAAATTTCACTGAAAAACAGTAATCCTAACTGCTATCAGCTGTCTACAAAAAAAAAAAAAAAATCCTAGATTGTGTACTTTCCAATATTTTCATATGCAGTTTTTAAAAGTTGCACAAAATTATCTCTACTCCCATCTGGAGATAACATAAAACAGATTAAAGATTAGGCTTTGGGAAGAAAAATTGTTTGCAAGTATTCGTGAGGAAAGGACTATAATTTAAGCTCTTGAACAACTGGAGTAATGATCTGAAACAAATGGGATGAAATCCAATAATGATGCTTGCAGCATATACAATTAATTAAGAATAATTCATTATGCAAGTGCTAGATGAAAAATTGGATAGAGACAACTTCTGCAGAAAAGAATCTGGAGAAAACGCTAAACCCAATACTGTGGCAGAAAAAGCAAATAGTGTGTTAGCATGCACTAACAGGAGAGCTGCATCTTAAGCATAGAGACTGATCTTTTCACTTCTGTTGATTTCTAGCAAAGTCTCAGCTGGTACACAAACCAGCAATGGGCACCAAACTTCAAGAGAAGGAGCAACTAAAAGGATTTAAAACAAAAACCCCTGATGTGAGTACACTGAAAGACTGAAAGAATGGAAACATTTTGCCAAGAAGGGGGTGAGAAAAAAACTGGAGGAGAAAATAACAATCTGCAAATTTGTATAATGTTACTAGAAAAGCAAAGATTCATTACACACAATATTTTAAAAGAGAAAGGATGGATTAAACATGAAACTTCCCATGCTAGAATTTATGTTAGACAATAGGAAACTCTTTCAAATGGAAATTAGTGGGAAATTCTGGCAGACATTGCCTTAAGTGGATTATGGAATCTCCTTTTCCAGAGGTTTTTATAAGCACCTAGGCAAATACTTGTTTAGCACACTACAGGTATATTCAGATTAGTCTTTGTACATGAGAATAAAGCAGATTATTTCTGGTCTCATTCTCCACTTCTGGGATTTACTGTGTGTTCTATTTAAGTTTCACTTTTATTACCTAATCCATCATCTGAATAAGCAGAAATATGATGTATTGGAATTATATGGATAAGAAGACCAGTGCCACCACTATGACACTGCACAGTGTAAAAACTGGTCTTATACCAAGGAATAAATCACTGGAAGGATCAGATGTAGTTTAATCTACTAAGATTAAGAGCTATTTTATATAAAAAAGCAAGTACATCAATAAATCTTTAAATAAATTACTGTATTTCTTGTGAAGCTTGTTTTGCTGTTTTCACAAATAATAATAATAAAAAATTAAATTCTTGCCATCACTTGAAAAATCCTTATATCTAAGGAGGCACAAGAGATACCAATGATAAATTTTCTGTTACATAGCCACAAGCAATTTTTTCAAATTCTGAGTTACTGAAAAACAGAGGAAAAAAATATACAGAGCTAGGCTACTACTATATGAGAATTTTCAAATAAACACAATACATTCTCACAAAAATCTTGAAACTGATGGCCTTTTGTGATTAAAGGTATGAAACAGGGCTTTATAAGAAATTAATAAATTAGACTATGTTACTAAGAGTAGCAATGGAATGGTGCTATGACAGCAGTTTGTAAAAGTAGGCATGACACCAAGAGTAGTTGTTAAATAGCTTAGTGCAATACACAAATTTGTGTAGCACTAAGGAAGCAAGGAAGATCCAAGTTACAGCATTAAGCAGTAAACTCAAAACAAAGTATTTTACACAGAATAGAGATTTTAAATTTACTTACTGCTTCAGAATATTGTGATACTACATGTCTGCACAGGTTGAAAATATAATTAAATTCACAGAATGGAAATCTAGTATAGCATGACAGGAGGGCCACCTCCATGTGAAGGAATCTTGAATTTCAAATGAGGAAGCCTCAAAGTATGTACAAAGCATTTCTGTATATTTGCAGTGTTATTCATCTCTAAGCAACTTCTGTTGAAGGTGGAATACTGAGCTATACTGCCATTTAATATATCACAGTACATCCTTTCAATGTAAACTAGTGCAGTAATTATGGTTTGTATTATTATACAATAAATTCTTACTCGGGAATCTGAAAATCTCTGGTAGTGGACCTAATCTACAGCTATAATAATACCTATAGTCCTGTGTCACTAGCTTAAATCTGGCACAGAATAATACAAACATTTACAAAAGAAATATATAGCAATAACCTTTCCTGAACAAGCTTTGAAATGATAGTACTGAAGTATACAATCCAGAGCATAAGATGAGATGAAATATGCCTTTGAATAATTTTTGAAAAGGCTATTATTTATTACTTAGATTTTAAGATTAAGAGATTGATAACATGCTTGCCTTCAGAATATACAGCATGTCTAGCTACATTTATCTTAATGTGTCAAACAAGTCTAATTTTATTGGAGATGAAAGAAAAATTACAGTTCCTACTTCAGGCAGGATGCAGAATACAACTCCTGCTCATCAAAACTGATAATTATTCATCTAAGAACGCTTGAAGTATCTCTGACAGATCAACTTAATACCACTGCCAATTCATAATTCTAAGCAGAAAAGTTCAGGAAGCACCACATGGGGCAATAACAAAAAACCAGAGATGCTGGGGATATGTCTCATTTATTCCCATCTGTTGCAGAACACTTCTACCCTGAGGCACACACATTCATCTTTCTGCTCCTAAAAAAATTCTTATAATCTTTCACTCTCTATGCAGCTTTGTTTTATTTTCACTGATTCTTATCCTAAACAATATCTTAAATTGACACATTTCTGAGGGGTTTATGCATCATGTAAGAGCAGCATTACCTTACATTGGTCTCCATTTCGTTGGCCTTCAACAGAAAACTTCCACCACCAGGGTGAGAAAGCCTCACCAAGTCTGTGTGGCCCCCCAAGGATCCTGAACATCCCATCAGCTGGACCAGTGCTGGAACCAGGCTTGGTGATCTCTCACTTTCTCTCATTCATTGCTTTTTTTTCTTTCCTTTCACCTCACCTCTTTATCCGAAAGCCAGTCCCACATCCTTACACAGTAGGTCAGGGACTAACGTATCAACTCCCATGCCAAGCGTGTGATTTACTGCTAAAACCTGGCGAGTTTGTGCAGACCCTGACTTCTGTGGTTCCTTTCAAGTAAGAGTATTTATGGATCCTGGGTGCTCCTTTCACGTTAAGGGTGGGACCTCACATCATGGCATTTCACTTAGACATCACTTAGATTTTAAATGCTCTAAATTTCAGTAATTCATTACAGCATTGCTGGCTTCTAGACTGGCTTCACAATGATTACTATAATGCCTGTGGTTTGTTATTTAGTTTAAAAAAAAGTTAAATACTGCTCTTGATGAAATTTATTGTTTGATACTTTAAATGAATTTAAAGAATCTTTCTCAAACTTCACAGTCTGAAATATGTTTAGTCCTCAAAAAATATCTGAAGTTGTATTACTAAATCCTCAACTATGCCATACTCAATATACATATTTCACATGCATATCAGAAGTAACATTAATTACACAAATAATCAGAATGCTTATTTATTCCAATTAACATACAAACACTGCCACGTTCCTTGTTTGGCTGAAAGCGGAATTACTGTTTAGACATCTCACAGTGTACTGCAAGTAAGAAAACAAAAATTCTTTCTAAACATTTGTCTGATTATTTCTCCTTAGAAAATTATGTTTTTGAGGGCTGCATATATTTATATATATCTATGCACTTTTTCATATAAGCATACACGTCTACAAACACACATAGCTATGTATATCTATGCATATATGTACACACAAACATATACAAAAATATACAAAATAAACAAGTTTAAGCTTTACTTTCTTTTTTTAAGATCTTTTTCACAGGTTTTCAAATGTGAACCCTTTGAATGTTTTCAATATAGATCTCCAAGGATTACACTTCTATACACTTTTATTTCTCTGAAGCTGCATAACGCCAGATAGTATAAATTATACAAAACAATTTTTTATACTACTCAAAAATCTAAAAAGTCAAATGAAACAGGAAGTTCTGTTTATTTCTCAATGGCATATGGACTTTAAACATAGAAAATAATTTTCTCTTTTTCATTAAATTAAATTCTGATATGATCTTGTGGATTTTTTAGCTATAGGAAATAAACATAGAGTGTTCAAGTCAACAAAGAAAGGCAAGCAGGACTGAAAAGTCTATTTATTTGACTCCATATTCACATCTTATGTTTCATTCTTATGTTCTGTTGTGCAGATCACAAAATATAACACAGAAAAATGGTTTAAAACTTTGTTAATTTATATTTCAGGAAATATTTTCCAGGATTTAACACTCAAGAACAATGTTCTGTTCTTCTCTTTGTTGCAAGTCAGACTTTTTATAATCATGACAGTAGTTCATTAGATAGACTTTTCCCCTTCTTTAATTCAGCTTTTTATCAAGTGTGGAAAAGACTGTTTTGCAGTGATTCTAACTGAAAAAAAAATTATATGAAATTAAACAAGATTCTTCCCTTCCACCCTTTGAAGAGTGGAAGTGTTCTTTAACTGTAGTTTCTCAATTTCCTCTGAGAACCATTAAACTGAGAAGCAAAAATCAACAGACTCCCTAAATGTCCTTCCTAAAAACTGGGGAAAGAAAGGAGAGAGGACAGAGGATAGAGGACAAAGGACAGAGAAAGAAAAATTCACGAAAACATGGGGAAGAAAAAACAATTACTTCTGAATTGCTATGTCAGAAACAACCTTAAATAAAAGTTCTACAGAATCAGTTTTAAAACAAGAATTCTACTTAACTCTCATACAACTTTGTGAAGATATGCAATCACACAACAAAATATCTCCTCTCCTAACATGTTAACTCAGATGTCACGCTGAATTGTTTTCAAAATTAGAAAATATAAAAATTAAAACCACAAAACCCCCAAGCTCACTAACAGTGAAGTGAATAAAATGCAAAAACCTCAAAACTTTCGTAATTGTAAGTAAGAATCTTGTGAGATGCCACTATGCCGAAGATTTCAAGACACACCTGCTTTGGCAATGGAGTAGAATTTCTTTTTCCTCTTAAGCAGATTTTCCCAGTAAAGTGAAGATGTATCTGCTCTGGAGACAGCTCTCGAATCTCAGACATAGATTGACTGTTCAGGTACTGCTGATATTTACTGGCTGTCATCTTCTCTAAATTTTATATTAAATATGGAATTATCTATTCTTTTCAAAATCTTCCTGGAACACACTGAAGAAAATTCCCTATTTCCAAAAATGTAATTTATCTTTTTTACCATGGTAAGAATCATAATTAATAAGGAAGAGACATGCAGCTTCTCAGGAGACAATTTAATTCACCAATCTCTAAAATTTTCAACTGTTTAGGGACTACAGGATTTGAATTACAATATTCCAATACTCTAGAAACTCTTTAAGGGTTTTTCCTGACTTACTTTTTCATGCTATTAGCAGATAGTCTTTCAGAGAGAAACATTGAAAAGAAAAATGAAGTTAAGGAAATTTATCTGTACTAGAAGGTAAACTGAAAATTTATTATGCTCAAATAATTAATGCTTCCTCTGTTATCATTATTGTTGTCCCTGTAATGCCTTAAGTGGGCACTGAAACTTATATTTCATGTATAATTATAATCTCAGCAAAACAGGCATAGCTGCATTTCACAGTTCTATGGCATTTGGGCTCAAGTTTCAACACTGCTTTCCAGTTTGTGGTCAATAAAACACAATACAACGCCTGCCCTTCCAAAACACATGCCAAGATGCTTTTAAAACATTTATTTTTCAGTAGCAGTAAGAAGATGTGGAGACACTAAACACCTCACTAATGCTCCCTCTAAGCTATTAAGATCTTAATTCTATCAAGAGGAGAGTTCTGATGGATGGCATAGTTATCTCCAACTTTAGAAGAGTGTAATAATAAAGAGGAATATTTGAAACCTTCTCTGCACTGCAGTAGCTTAGGCTTTTCTCACTGTCACATCTCACTTTAAGGAGCTTAGGTATCAAAGGAAAGACTGAGAAATGTGGCCTGGATAGATCCTTATTTATTTAGTGGAAACTGGTCACCAAACAGACTGTTTTAAGCTGAAAACAGCAGGTCAATACATTTTGATAGTCAGGGCTAAGTATTCAAAGTAGAATGTTTGGATGGTAATATGCAGGAACATAAATATTAAGCAAAATGTGGTAATTGCTCTCTGATCTGCACTGTCGTAAGAACTGGAAAAAAAACCAAAAACAAACAAACTCTAATCCTTCTCTTAAAATGACCAAATAATAACAATCAAAATTCAAAACTGAGGATATTTGAGACTTTCAGCTGAGCTGCATGAACACTTAATATACTCTGACATTTTTCCTTATGACACTTAATTTCCTCTGGAAAAGCCTGCTTAAATGCTTAGTTTAAAGCTAACATAATTTAAAATGTCAAAATATCTGAGTACAAATTTAAAGATTAACCTTAACATCATAAAACTTAAAGGACCAACAGTATATCAGAATATTAAATCTGCCAAGCTATATAAGTTTTTCTCCAGTGCCTGATCTTAAGAAACAAATTCAGACTAATGAGCCCTGGGGGAATATCACTAGTCACCAGAGCCCAGCCAGATTTTTGCCACTGACCATAACCCTTTGAGCCTGGCAGTTCAGCCTAATTTCAGTCCACCTCACTGGGCTCTTAACTGACCTGTACTTCAGCAGTTTGATTTTGAGCACGTTACAGAAGGCTGTTGAGAGCCTTGCCCAAGCTGAGATAAAAAACATCCATGCTCTCCCCTTGTCCACTGAGCTGGCCATGTCATCATGGAAGGCAATCAGCTTGATCCAGCATTATTATCCCTTTGGAAATTCTTGGTAAAAACTCACAGAAATGTTCCTGTGCTTTGCATGCTTGGTAATGTTTGCAAAGATTATTTACTCCACCAGCAGCACAAGAGACAAGATGAGGGTGACTGGCTTTGAAACTTCCTGGATTCTCTTTCCAGATGGGAATGACATCTCTTCCAAACTTTCTCCCTCAAATTGTCCTGACCTTTCCAAGGCTGTTGAATGTGACCTTGTAATGACATTGGCCTCACCAAGCACTTGGTGAACCCCATTGGGTCCCCTGGTCTTGTGTTTGTCCAGTGGCTCCCTAATCTGATCCTCCTCCACCAAGGCTAAATCTTCCTTGTTCCAGACCTTCCCTTTCATCTCAAGGGCCTGGGATTGCTGAGTGCTCAATCTTAAACAGTAAAGACCAAGGTAAAAAAGAAGGCATTGAGCCCTTCAAGTCTCTTTAGTGTTCTTTGCCTTTAGATTCTTTGCCTCATTTGGCAGAAGAACAGCACAGTAGCAGACACCAGTTCATTCTGAGGCAGCAAAAGCAAAACAAGCTAGAGGAAAAGTGAAGGCTAAAACAGAGGATTCAAAGAGATATTAAGGCAGGTCATCTCTGAAACAAAACGGTGTAAGATTGCACAACTAAACACTCTCATAATGCAAAGGCATAACAGTAAGACTATGAATTTCACAATTTTCAGAGTTTTCTCTCTTTTTTTGGATTATTAGATCTTTTCCAATGCTCGTTCATGCAGCTTGGGCAGAGAAATGGAAGTAGAAGCAAAAGAAAAGGGCATGCTTATGTGCATACATGAAGTTATTTCTGTGTGCCCTATAGAAAAGAAAAAAACAGCACTCATGAACCAAAAAAACTATAAAGAAGTTGATATAGCAAGGCAGTATCTGTAACTTCCCATATGCAGGAAGTATATATAAGCTCTGCCTTTTCATTCCAATCTTGCACTTCTCTGAAAGCAGAAAAGTGTAATTAAGTGAAATTGTAGGCAAGAACTGTAATGCAGATAAATGTCCCCTGGCAGTAACCACAGAATTCATCTTCACCTGCGACCCAGAGTCAAAGCTACAATCAGATTTGCAGTAATTAATGTATCAACCTACTGAGTTATCTGTACTGACAGCATGGTTTAGCTGAAATTATTATTATTTTCTGAGAACACCAACATTATAATTAAATTTGTCTTTTTTGGGTGCCAATTTTGGGGAGCCTTTAGAACTAACAAATTATTTTAAAAATCCTACTTTACAACTGCATGATAACTACATGATGACTCATTAAAAAAAAAGATCTCTCTTTTTTTATATTATAATTCAGTACATACTCTTAGGAAACTAAAATAACACTTTCAATAATTGGCTCCTTCAATGCATCCTTAGTACATATTCCACTTGGATATCTGCAGCTTTTTTGCCTGGTAATGTCCACTCAATCTGCACTTTAGGATTCAGATTCATTCCTCTCATCTTTAGAGACTATGACTCAATTAAAAGTTTAATGTTAAAGAAGATATATTTTGGCACTCAGCTTCTCCCCACCGAGCTCCCACAGACCAGAACAAGGCCAGCCATGCCTCAACACCCAGGTATAACTGAGCCTGCAATCCAGAGAACAGACAGAGGGTATGAGGAATTTATCCATGCAGCATTTACATACAGTGAGCCACAACCCTGGCCAGACAGAGCCATTCTCTCTGCAAGTTGTCATCTGCACACAGGGGCTCAGAAAAGCCCAGCAGAGCAGTGCTTGCAGCTGTTAGAAAGCTCCACTAAAGCAGGCATAGATAATAAAAAAATAATATATTGCAAATACACCTACCTACTGCAGGGCATGTTATTTAGCTAAGGAGCTCCCTCAGTTAACCATAAGACCAGACCCAGACTATGTAAAACCAGCTAGTTTCTGTTGGATACAGAAGATACAGACTAACATTTCAGTCTTACCAGCAGAAATTTTCAACATATTTGAGAATAAACATTACAATTTGCTTCTGCACAGTAAAGTGAGAAAAGCAGAGATACTCAAAGCATATGCAAGATAGAGACTCTGCCCAAATCAGACTTATGGAAGATGACATCCCAAGAGATTATCCACAACTGAGAGAGGTCAGAAATTATTTAAGGCAAAAAATAACACCAGAAATTTTTTTTCCATATGTGGCTTATGAGCCATTCTGGTGGTCACCCCTGCTTATCACCAGACTGGCCTTTCTTGGTGTTACCACACACCCAAAATTACTGCTGAAAAAGGCAGTTAGGGTCAAGAACCAAAAGGGAAAAATCATGAAAAAAAATAGAAGTAATAACTGCTAGTGGTTGAACAGTTTATCAGATTTGAATACCAGAACTGCTTAGATCAGTGTTAAATGGAAAGGGTAATTTTATCTAGCCTTACTCAAGCATTCATGAGAGTCAACCTGCTCTCGCAAGCAGGACAAGATTTGTCATCTGGAACTTCTCTTCTGCCTTCCCAAATGTCATTGAATAAAGGACAACCAAAAATATTCTAAAACTTCTGAAAAGCTAGGTCTCAAACATACCACTGTAAGCACACATAGTAACAAATGCATCTGACTATAAACAGGAATATTAAGATAAAGTAATTACTGTTATCACTTCCTGACAACACTAATGGAAAGAAGAAAATGAGAAGCTTCACATCACCCTTTATGCCTAGTTAAAAACTATATGAACACACAGAATGCAGAAGATCCATCATGAACAGCTAATCAAAAGATGCTGATCTTGGAATACAGAAACATAAAAAAAAGAAATACATATGGGTAGGCAATAACATACCAAAAAAATACTTTCAGTGGCAAGTTGTCACAGTATCTCTATGAGTAACAATTGCAAAAGTCTACCAAAGAAGTATTAAAAGAAAGAACACAGTGAAAGAATTATCTCACCTCTTTGACTATCTTTCCACACAATTTTTCTATTTTTCTCATATTGTTTATTCAACCAGATGAGGACAGCTCGTTCATATCGAGAATAAACATTACTGCATAAAGGTTCTGATTTTATTCCTGGCATGTTGTGCAAGCTTTCCAAGCTCGATGGGTCAGGAACAATACGGGAAGAAACACGTGGAAGAACAAGCACCTGAAATGATAAAAAATGTTTTAAAGCATAAACTGTAAAGAGATTTTTGAGCTGACAGATAAAGAAAAAAACAAACACTTCAAACTCAAAAAGGTTTACTAATATAGGAAAGGTTTAGGAGATTGCACATTGGCACCCACATAACCACTACACAGGATGGTGAAAGGTCTCAAGGGCAAATGAGAAGCTGCTGAGATTGCTTGGTTTGTTCAGCTTGGAGAAGGCTGAAGAGTGACCTCACCACAGTCTACAAATTCCTCAAGGAGGGCAGAGGAGAAGGAGGTGCCAATTTCCTCTCTCTGATGATCAGCAACAAGGACACAAGTAAATGGAATGAAGCTGCTCCAGTCTCTTAAATCATCTCTGGGATCCTTCATTAAAGTCACTCTGCAGTACATCCATGTCTGACTTGTACTGGGAAGCCCAAGTATTAGCTATATTTTTAATCTATTTTCCATCCCTTGGAACAGAAATAATTTTTTCTTTTAGGCACATAAATGTTACTGATCATTGATGACCTCATAAATTTTACTTTGGAAAACATGACACCCAAGTTTTTTCTCTACCATCAATAAAAATAAAATTGAAAAAAAATTTTTTGAGGAGTCTATACTGACCAAGTTGACCATATTTTTTAAAAATAAGCAGGGTGGCACAAAAACATGACAGAGTTTTCTTTACTTGCACTAATATTTACATAACATTCAATTTTACAAAATGCCTACTGTTCTAATATTACATTTCCTAGTTGGAACATATTAACACACTTTAAAAGTTTTAAAGAAAATTAAAATATTCTCAGTGTATCTTTTTCCTTCTCTGTTAGCAAGAAATAAAATACTTACAAGTATTTAGTTTTAAAGATGCGTTTGGAAAAAAATAAATCTCCAATATACCACAGATCTTTCTCAAAATAAAGCTTTTGGATTCCTCAGAATCTGGTAGTAAATATATCTGCAATTTACCTTGTAGATCTGCAGCAGCACATCTGTCCAAGCTCGTTTGCTCATTGTCTCGAATGTTCTGTGCTCCAGAATGAAAATAGGCGTGCCACTTAATTTGCCTGAGCTTCTCATGCTGCCTCTCTTCACTTCAGGTGTGAAATACTTCAGATAAAAAGATGGGAATTTTTTTTCAATATTCATCTCATCAGTTTGGATAGGGAATTCACAAGAGGACAATGATGAATCAAAGGCATAAATGGGTGATAACATCTACTACAGTGCAATAGTGACCCACATTAGAACCATTTGCAGTTTGCTGCTACCTCAGGAATAAGAACCATAATAAAGAATTTACAGGAGTTGAAAGCAGAAATCAGGAAACGGGGAAAATGTACAAAATACTTTATTTAAAAATGGTAAAATCTGTATAATCTCTACTTTAAAACGTATCTGTTGGACATTAGTATCCAGTATCAACAGTACCAGAAAGAACTGAAAAAAACAGGGAGACCAATATAAATGTTGGAGTCAGCTTAAATTCCTACTTAAGTCTCACACATGTGCTTAGATTTATACAATGCAAAACAGTCACCACAGTAAGAACACTCATGGCCCACCAAGAACGTCCACTAGTACTCAAAGGACTGAAACTACGATTGTGGGCTTTGTTAAAAAGAGAAAAAACACCAAACCTACCTACCCTCAGTCCAGTATTCACTTCAGTCCATAACTTATAATCTTCAGGTGCAAGCAGAAATTCTGGCATAACATGAGAAAGAGACGCTCCTTGACTTCTGAAATGCCAAAGCAAGAAAGTTAATGGGAAAGACAATTATTTTTAAGAGAAATCCAATTTTTTTCAAGTTGGTCAACCTCTGTGTAATCTCCTCTATGTGAATAGCCTCTGGACTAGTGGTCCAGCTCCATTAATTGCTTAGATGAGCTTCATGGATAGAAACTCATGTCCCATTCCTACGGCTACAACTACACACTAAGAGAACATACAACTCTGGACAGATTGGCTTCTTTATGAACATTGCTCCTCCATGAAGGATTTATTATAACACAAAACATCAAACAAATAATAACCATTTCTATGTGAAAGCCAAATGAGTAGTGTTACATAACATCAGCAGAATTAAAACTTGATGATGCTTTTATGTCTACGGTTTTATATTTACAAATGATACTGGAAGCCTAATGGATGTAAGCAAAGGTATTTCAAAAGCCTCAATGGACCTGCCCTCTCTTCTCAAGTTACTTATAAATGCAACAAGAAAAGTAATTGCTGCAACAAAAGGCAACTTCATTAAACTGAATACCAAAAAAGTTAATTTCCAAATGAAGAAAGACTATTCCTTATCTCAAATGACACAGTTTAAACAAATGTGCTGGAAAGAAAAACAATGTAGAATTTTGAACCTTATTTTTCAAGGGAAAGCAAAAAGACCTTCTGACTTTTAGGTCAGGAAGATTATCATAGCATACCTAGATTTAAATTGTTCTCTGATTTTTTTAAATGGTTAATGGGAATAAAAATTAAACTAGTATTTCTTATTATATAACCAGTCTCTCATTCAAATAAAATAATCATACTTTTCAGTACCATATAGTTCAAAATAAATTTAATTTGTGCATTAAAAGTCAAATATCACAGTTTTCAATTAGGATCATGACAAGTTATTACTCTTCTCACAGAATTATGTTTTTCCAGTAAGAGTACAATTGCAGTTTCCATATTTTACTTGGAAAATCATTCTTTATCTTTTCAAATTATTGAAATTTCATGTTTTAAACAATTATCAAGCATATTTTTTAAAACAAAATTATTTTAACCAGGGACATGAAAATAGCACCAAGTTAGCAGTCTGGTTCTAAAACTCACCATGTCTGAAATTCCCATTTTCCACTAGCCCATAAACTGTTCCATGAAATGTCTTTTAAACTTCAACTCCTCCCAAAGGAAAAAAATAAGAAAGCTATACAGTAATAATCTTTTTAAATATCCTATCTTTCTTTTGATCTTTTTATTTGACAAATACATAGGAAAAGGTGTAACCTATAATTTTCAGCCCAAAAAAAGCATGTAACAAGGTTACATGTCAGTGTGCTAGTTTGGCATTAATTGACATTTGGTGAGGAGGGAAAAAGTCACTACACTACTGTCATCATAGCAAAGCTCTGTATAACTGAATGTTCTCATAATTGGCTGCATTTTGCTACTGAGGAATGCTGTCTTAACAAAATTCCTCTTCATTCAGGTTAATATTAAATATGAAGCCAGTTGTCCAAGATTAAAATTTTCACACTGTTAAGACATTTTTCCTCAAGACATAGGGCTTGCAACAACCTGTTTGTACTGTAAAATACCCAAGTTTTTCCTTTACTGCTGTGGTAATGCACCAAAGAAACCTTTTGTCTGGAAAACAATAAAACCGATACTTGGAACGGTGCTTGAAACACTAAGCACCATTCCCCTGCTTTGGCAAGTGGAAAATTTGAGAAACAAACTATGCTTTATTTGTAAACCATGTTGACCAGAAATTAGTGTCTGGTGTAAGAAAGCCAAGAACTATCTGCTGATTTTCCACAAATCACAGTGAACATGCAGGGATAGCAGATCACAGATAAATGACTCATATTTCAGCTGGGTTTAGATGTCTTCTCATCATTATACACAATCATGCCAGCAGTGCAGATATCAGAGATTTTTGTACTATGATCTATAAACACCTGTGAGGAAATGCAAACACTCCAGAAGATCCTAAAATGCGTAAGTAGGAAAAGTAGATCCATAAATGAGGGGCCGCAAAGAAATCTTATAGATTTCAAACTAGGAGAGGCAGAAAACTAACAGGAGGTGGTAATGTTAAGCACAAATGAGCACCAAATTAATTATAGAAGAGTTCAGATTGGAAAAGACCTCCAAGATCATCAAAATACATATAAGCAAAGGAGTCCAGCTAGAAATGCTTTTCTATGAAAACCTGTTGTGTTTCTCTAGGATTGGTAGGGATTACTACTGCACGTGTGATCATTTGACCTCAACAACCATCAGCCATCGATGCATTTGTGTACAGATGCACTGGATGTAGCCTTGACCAACTGGCTGCTGCTTCAATTCTGCTTTGAATACATCCATGACTCAACAGGCAAAAAGTAAAACTGATGTTTCAGTAAAACCGATGTCTTTCATTAAAATTTAGCTATTAAAGAGCTTTAAAAAATTCCCAAGAAACACATTAGGAACACTTAAGTAGTTCTTTCCAATTGCTGTTATTTTTAGCAAAAAGGGTTGGAATCCACTTACTCCAAAACTCATAATTTTAAAGTATTCAACAAACATCATTTATGCTGGTTTCAAGATTCCTAGATTCCTGGAAAATCTCAATGGGAAGACTGCACATAAAAGTCATCAGGCTTCACATAGTGAGATCATGAATGAAAAACTTGAACTGACTCTCTACTGAGCCTGTCCAAGCAAAAATGTTAAAAGTCATATTTTGCAATTAAGGAAGCAGAGTTCTTGTGGAATTCCTGTGTTGAATATAACCCTATGAAAGGACAATGAATAGTGTAAACTGCAGATAACCTTGGTAAAAATAAATTAAAGGTTATGATACATACATCTTATTTCACAAAAAGGATAAAGGAAACCCTAAATCTACTGTATACCATCCAGTTAGAACTAGCCTTGAAGTACGCTAATTTTCAAAATTGGAAAGGAAAGGTGCATGCATGGATATATTGTCATACTTGTACTTACCTAAGGAAGGAAAGCAATTCAGAATGCTGCCAATGCAGCTGGAACATTCTGTCTACTGGATTAGTGGACAATGACTGGCTTGCTGCAATGCCTGGTATGGGTTGTCCATTCAGATGCAATACCATCTCATAAAAACCCTTATCTTTGTCAACGTTCCGTTTAAAATTCTTCTCTTGTGCAACAGTTAGCTGGACAATACACACATCACTAGGAGAGAAAAAGCCTTTGCTATTATTCTTCTAAATGCACAAAATGAGCTACAATTACATGTATCACAAGGCCAATTTAACAAACCGTGAATTAAAAACAGCAGCAAGGAAGGTTGGAAAGTACAGCACTTTTTCATCTTTACAGAACTTTCATAATAAAGTAACAAATTTGAACTGCATGGAATATTTATTCCCTCATAAATAAAAGCTTTCTGCCAAACACAGCTTGGATTTTTATCATGTTTATAAATTGCTTCCCAGGAGAATGGCTTCTTTACTATTCAGTACCAAGCTAAGCTAGATAAGATCAAATAAGTGAGGCCACCACAACTGATGTATTTCAAGAGTGCTTGCAAGACTCTTGATTCTAAAATATTCTTTCTCATCTGTTTCTTGATCTTTAGGTTATGTGGGGGAAAAAGATGTATTGTAAAAGCACTTACTTACACCACCAATGAAGGGACAAAGGCTAGAACTGTCTTCACTTTCAGAGAAGAATCAATTTCAGTTAAGAAGGTGACATACAGTTTGAACGGCATATTTAACATAAACTGCATTATGTATGATTCACAGTATCACAATTGAAAATAAACTTTAGAAAGTAAAAACTAACACCTGGATGACATTTTCATATAAGTACCATATAGAAGCTACAATTTTGATAGAAAACTGTGCATTAGAGTGTGTTTATATCCCTTAGATCATATCCAAACCACTTGAGTAGATCTGTTAGCCTGTGGTGAGACAGATAGGAGTTAGCTCTAAGCAGGCATCAATTACCGTCTCAGTGAATGAGGTACTGAAATGGGATTTTGCCCCTTAGACCAGCCAAAGAGTGTGAACCAACTCTTCACAGCAGTTAGGGTCCTTTGAAAGAAGGCGTGCTCCTCCTGATCTTCATCAGGAAAAAATGATAATTCACGTTTATTTCCTTTCTCATCACTTTGACTGTCAGTTTCACTCTCTTCACTAGTTTCTTCATTCTCTTCACTTTCATATCCATCACTCTCACTTTCACCAGTGGTGCTTTCTGAATGATACACAGAAAATAAAACATCCAGAAAGATTTCTTATTTCCCCATTTTTGTACAAAAATATTCAGCACACAATTGCTCTCAAAGAACAAAAAAACTACCGGAGAACAAATAACCAACTTATTTTAGGAAAAAACAATTTAGATTACATATACACATCTTAGGAATAGAACAAATGATACACTGAAACCTAATTACGCTTTCAGCAAAAAGCACTACCCAACCAGCAAAAAATAAATTTAGGCAGAGGTTACAGCCAGAATCTTAAAAGAATCAGTCTCACACACAGTTCCAACAGACACAGCTTTGCCTGTCAGCCACTGCAAGTTCACTTTAACAGTTATTGTACAGGTATAACTCCCACTACATGTATAAGCCTTTGGATTTTTTTCCCCTCTGTTAGGCTTTCTCACTCCTAAATTCTGATCTGTCCATAACTTATATATTTTAACAACTATTAATTGTCAACATCAACAACAATCTCATTGAACAATAAGGTAACTAAAAAAACAAACAATAGTTTTCCTTATAGCACGAATAACTTGGGTGACTCTGTCCTTGAAAGGTGCATTTTAACCACTGTTGCAGTTTCATTAAATGATGGAAAATTAAAATCAATTGATACCTTTGTGAATAATAAAAAGAATCTTACTGGGATTTAAGAAGAAGAAACAATAAAATGTGGACAAAAGAGGCTCATTCTTTATAAGATCATTGATTTTATGTGCTGTACTATACCTGACAGAGAATCTTCACAGGCTGAGCCACTAGCAGCACCTAAAGAACTTGTGGAATAACTATGTGAAGATGACAGGGGTGTTAAACACGGCTGTAGAACAATTTCTCCAGTGCTGAAGTCTTTATTGTCTGTAAAAAAAAGATTCAAGTTGCAACTGAGAAAACATATTTTATTGTCTGTGCTCTAATAAATTATAAATTAATATCTACTTCTATTTTTTTTCTACATCATCCTTCAATTAATCAAGTAACAGTTCTTATTTGACTCATAAAAATCTCACTTTGGTCATTAGACTGGAGTCCAAAAATAAATTGCATGCTTCTTTTTTTTTTTTCCCCCCCATTAACTGATGCATCTTCCTACTTGCTGAAAAGCACCTATAAGAACAATGCTAGTTCAAGAATCCTGTGTCATGAACAAAATATTCTTAAGGACTTTTTGCTCCCAGCAGAGTAATGAACCTCAGTACATCATTCTCAAGCTCTTTCAGACACCACAACACATATTTTACAAACCAAACTCAGAAGTAAACTTTAGCAATCCATCAGTTCTGAAATAACAGATGTTCTGAAATTCTCATGTTGGCCTAAGTTAGGACGAGAGGACTCTCTGTTGTCAGTCCAAAACAAAAGAGGCACCAAGTGTAGTTTCCAGAGAGGCAAACACACCACTAAGAGAAGGAAGAACTCTCTATGATTATCTGCTAACTTTTGATTGCTGGCACTGTTATTTTTATCTTCTGTAGGAAGTAAAACAAGAACATGGTGTCAGAGTGGAGGCAAAGCCTTCCTGGATACCTTTCAAAGACACTGCATTGTATAGATATGGTTTGGTCACGTTAAACACCATTCCACACCAACACAGTCTATATAAAATCATATTAAAAAGAATCAAGGAATTTAGAAGTAATGACTTCCTTCAAAACTGACACAAAGTGATGTGTGAACAAACCAGTAAGCAATCAATGGAGGACAGAAATATCCCATTAATAATGGAAGATCATTTATTATAAAACTATCACTCCATTTTTGTCTTAATCCTCAATGGAAATCTACAAAGCATCTTTAAAAAACAAGCTTGCAAAAATGCTCTCTTGGTCTCAAAAAAACAAAGAAAAGAAACAAAATTAGAAAAAATTACACATAAATAAGATATAATACTTTTTTCCCCTTCCTATCTTCATTTAATTGTGCTGTGATCCCTGAATGATGTGGTTCATATTCTTCTTCCATTTGGGTGACAAAGAGCAAAGCATTACCTGTCTTCTTGCTAATCCCTTTCTCAATTTCCCAAGTATCAATTCTCTTCTCTCATAAATACTCTGAGTGACACACTTACTTTAAGTTAATGCAGTCTTAGAACTCAGTCTTTGATGCTAAATCTGTCTCAGATATAAGGACTTACTTGCTTACCTGACAAACTTCTCTATTTCATCAAAATACATCAGACAACATACACAGCTATAAAAACCATAATCATTTACCCCATGCTGAACCTGCTTTAAGCAGGTTGGACTAGGTGGCCCCCAGGGATCCCTTCCAGCCTGAATTATACAAGGATCCCAATCTCTTCTCATAAGCACAGCCACACACAGAGATTACAGATCACTGAGGCAGCAGAGATGGATTCAGTAGAGGGGACACAGGCAAAGATTTAGAGACAGAGGCAGACAGAGGGAGGCAGGCAGGGAAATATAATGCAGATAAAAATATTTCTGCTCTCTGACCACAGCTTTTTATTAGGCTTTAAAAGATAGCTGTGCCCTTCTCCATTCAAGGACAGTTAAAAAACCCTGAAAACAATTCCCAACAAGCAAATAATGGTCATGTTTTAAAATAACACCATGTGATTTCTCTTTTGCTTTCTTCAAAACATGTGATCACTGTCTATCAATACAATTCAAATTAAGTAAACTAATTCTCTAATGTTTTGGCTGTTTTCCCGATTCATATTTAAAACACTTCACAAAACATTCTGGAAGATTCTGGTTGGTTCAATACTTTTCAATAAATGTTACCTAATCATTTATATAACTTATCCTCATTTTCAACAAGAAAACTGAAGCTCTTAAATGGTTTTAAAAGTTTAATTGCAGTATCCCTCTGCAATAAATGAAGGGAAATGCTATCTTGATGATCACATTCCTGTTATCACCCTGAAAACACTGATAATACTAATGGACATAATATAATTCCAGAGCTGAAGTTTGGACTGCTTACTGCTTCTCCAGATAATTTTTTGATCAGAGCAGTGCAATGCCAAGTATGGGTATAAGGTAAGAAGACAATTGTCTGCTGTTCCAGCAACCTGAAATGAGAACCTGTTGAAAACAAAATACAGAAGTTACCATGTGCTATTTACCAATGGTAATCAAGATAGTTTTCAGCACAAGAACAAAAGACAGACTGAAGGTATCAGAACTCCTTCATTCTTCTCTAGTAGCCAAACAGATTACATAGCTGGGACTGCACCTTTCAAAATGCTGTATTTTAGTACAGTATTTCCACTTAGTATTACTATGAGCATGACTGTATCATCAGTCTGAAAGAGTCAGCAGAGATTTAATGAAATAAATTAACTCTGTATTTCTAAAAAGAAAAATAAAACCTACTAAAATTACAACTGACATTAAGTCTTCTAACGATGCCTGCTAACTTGCTAAACAATATGTACTATAACTTTTGACACAGGAAGTTTTCTTGAAAAGCAACTTCTATTTTGATGTAGCATTTATTCTATAAGACTTTACAGAAATGTCAAAATAAATATTTAAAAATAAATAGATTCAATTTAAAAACAGTAAGATATTGACTGCAGTTGCTGGAATATAATAGAAATTGATGCCCATGCCTTGATGCTCACTAGAGTCCTACCTGCAGCAACTTTATTGATGTGCAGCAATCCACCTTTTAATCCTCTTTTTGTACTTCACCTCAGTCTCTCAGAGTGTAGTCAACAAGCAAATTATTGCCATCAATGCAACCCTCGGAGCCATCTATATTTATGTCCTTAGCTCATGGCAACTGACAGGTAATTAAACTGAGCTTAGTCCTATGTTATTAAATAGCTGAGTTTGTAGTCTTCATTTACTTATTAACTAACATTAATTTTAATCAATTGTTTTGACTAAACTGTCAAAAGTAAAAAGAAAAATGTATTTTAATAATTCAAAGAGCATGCTGATATCCATCTTGCTTTAATATATTGAGAATTATGCATATTGAATTTATACCTTGCACAGAATATATGAATATATTTTCTCTTTCCTTGAAACAACCAAAGAGAAATTTCTATTCATTGTAAATTTAGATTAATATTAAAAGATACCTTGTGATATCTTTTAATATTAATCTAAATTTGCAATAAATTTTCAGATTCATTTATTTATGACATAATTAGATTTTACTGGGGTTTTTTTTTTCTCCTGTGAAATAACATAATCAAGGAAAACAGAAATGTTTTAGTACCAGAAAGTAGCTTTGTTTCCTCTTTCATATTTTGCTCTCCAAACACAAGACTCTTGGATTTCGCTTTCAAGGCAACTTTAATACATAGAGAAAGGTTCCAACAAAATCCATAGCAAACTTTCTTACAAGCAAATATTCCCATTGGGATTCCAATCTGATAGCTAACAGCCATTTAAGTAAATAATCCAGCCCTGCAGTGCTCTGGTTTGCTCTTAGGAAATGTTAATCCTACTGGAACTTGGCTGGGGGCAAGGCAAAGGCTCTGGCCACTTGCACTTTGCAGCATAATATTTCTTGCAGCAAATGTCATTCTTTCTGCTTTTATCCAGCAAAAACATCTCAGCAGCAGGGCATCAGCAGGACAGATGGCTGTGAGAGGTACAACTACACCTATCTATGTGTACAAAATGTACATTTGTACATGCTCAAAACAAGTGACAGAGCTTGTTTGTTCTACCTTCACCAAGCCATTTCAAGGCACACAGGATCAATAACTACAACACAGAAATGTTTCCAACTTCTAACTCATGACTTTACTGTGATAAATGACAACTCTCAATACTCTGCAGGTGAACTTCTGACAACTGAGTGAGGGGCAGGAGGGGAAGAAAGCTGTGCAGAGGTTAATGGAACACAGCTCTCAGGTTACATGAAAGTAACTCAGATGTCTGTATTATCAGACTCAGTCAACTTCCTGATTTCTCAGTTTGAGGTGAGCACCTCAACCATTTCCATCCTAAATGCCAGTTTGGGATTCGGGGAAATCCTCATTCATGCACATTCATTTGCACAGAAATGTAACACAGAAAAGTGTGCTTGAGAACAACTGCAGTACATCTTGAACCACTTACACAAATTCCATGAGTGAAACTACTCAGAGCAAAGGAAGTAACTGTGCAATGTAGATTATCAGGAACAGCCCCACAACAAAACATCTGTGTACAAAGAAACCCCTCAGAGCTCGTGGTGCTGCTGCAAGAGAAGCTCCTCCCTGTTCCATGGATGTGCCTCCTTGGCTGCTGTGGTAACACAGCAAGAGACATGAATACAGCCAGCCAACAGCAAACACAATGCACATACTGAGGAGGAGGGGATGGATCCTGCAAGTCAACAACTGATTCTGCAGCTGAGATTGATCATCAGGATTTAACTTCCATGACTGTGGCTGCAGTGAGCAGAGATGGTGGAGGTCAGGCCTGAAGGATGTAGAAGGGACTGAAGAAGCTGCTATGTGGGGAGAGACTGAGAGGTGTGAGTGTTCAGCTCAGTGAGAAAAGAAGGCTCAGGGGATCTTGTCTGTGTGTACAAATATCTGATGGGAGGGAGTAAGGAAGAAGGAGACTCTTCTCAGTGATGTTCAGTGAAACCACAAAATGCAGAGAGTACAAATTGAAATAGAGGAAATTCTATCTCATCATAAGAGAAAAAAAACAAACCAAAACCATGAGAGTGGCTAAAGACTGGAAAAGTCTGCCCAGAGAAGGTTACAGAGTGTTATCCTTGAAGATACTAAAAAAATCAACTGAGCAATAGAGTTGATTCTTTGAAGAGGGGATGAGATGATCTCTGGAATGTCTTTCCAAGCTCATGCATTTTGTGAGAATAAATATCAACACACCTATTGGCCACCTGTCCACTTATCATCAGTAAGTACTTTGTTACTTTTCCCAGAAGTGATCTTTGAATTAAAATTCAAGAATGAGTCTGTACCTAAAAATTTCATCTGGGATTCAAATAATGCCACTCCATTCACAAGGACACACGGCAGAAAAGTGAAGGTGCTAGGAGCTAAATATTTATCATATGCCTTTGAGGAACTGAATCAGAGGGCACCAGATAGAAAAGCATGCACACTAGCATACAAATACAGAAGAGAGATTACAAAGACATGTGCATTCTGTATGTAAAAAAGCATCTTGTACCACTGACCTTTACTTACTACATCACTAATGAAATGATGTTACAAAACTAGAAGACTTGTACAACATATTTATTTTGTATTTGCAGCAGAGTTTAATTAAATAATAGAAAAGTCAGTATTATTCTATTGGATTAAAAGGTACCTGTATTGCTAGCAAATGTGAAGTCACTAAATACATTAAATTATTCAGTGTATTTAGTTTTTATAATGCTTACTAAAGCAAGTAAAAAAATTTTTATCTGCATGAACCATCATTGCCACTGCTATTCCAGTTTTTATTCCCAAATGTGTATTTCCAAACAACACAGAACAGGAGAATGGCTATTAAATATATTGTGTTTACCAACATTTGAAACCTGCTGATCACCAGAAGTAAAGCTCCAACTGTGATGATAAAAAAATACCATTCAACACTCCAAAACAAAGTTTATATATGAAGTTCTTTCACTTCTCTTAAAGTAACTTTGGGGTTTTTTTTCATTAATTTGTTTGTTTTCATGTTTGTGGGAAGACAAAAGAACTCAAATCAAAATATATTTATCCATTTTAATCTGCTTTATAGAATTTCAGGTGTTTCCTAAGTACAAACAAGTGATTTTTTTCTGCATCAGTATATCCCAGATGTTCTAAATATGTAGGCATAGTTAAATAGCCTTTCTTCAATAGTATTCATTAAGAGATGCAGAATTTCACTAAATTTCTAATGAGAAAGAATTCAAATCCATTGGCATCTAACTGACAATTTCCTGTAGCAACATCATTTGTGTAAACTTAAAAAAAAAATATTTAAGAGAAACTCACACTGACGGTTTAGGAAACAAAAAAACCAAATTGCTTGCAGAGTTGCTCAGTGACAAAAGAAAACTTTACCCAAGAGTGTGGCATTTTACTGATCTTTAGGAATAAAGAACAAGTTAGATGCAGAGAAGTTGCAATTTAAATACCAATAAAGACCTGCTCTCCTCCCCTCCCCTCAAAAATCCTAGAACAGATCCAGAGATGATGGAACTGGAAGAAAGGGGAAAATATGACCCATGCCAGCTCTGCCATTACTATTGACAAATAAGCAACTCCCCAACACTGAAGGGTCCTTATCCTTTGTAGCAGGAGCTCAGGCTTTCCCAGCAACCAACATAATACAACAATGAATAGTGGCTGACACATAATTTCATGCTATATGTAAGACTTATAGCTGGGAAAGCATCCACATTTTTTTTCTAGCAGCAGCAGTGACGTTAGCACTTAATTCCTGAATAAGAGATGCTTCAGCTGTCAAGGACCATCACAATAGCAGAAAGCCACAAGCACAGTAAAGAACAGAGTGATTAATGGGTTTGGAGTCCTTGTTTTCAAAGCACTCCCAACTATCTGAGGTAAAATGCCAACATATTCTTAGGTCAAATGAATGCTGCAAAGCAGCATGCAAATATCAAGAACTCCAGTGTTTCCTAGCTCCCTGCTTTCTCATGTAATGTAAATGATATTGAAAGAAATTGACAGCTCCAGTTCTCCCAGGCATGCCAGCAGAATACATGGATTTGACATTTGCCAGCAGTGCCTATTAAAGAGATGGATGGTTTGGGCACGTTTCCCAAGAGCAAAAGGAATGCTTTTCCCTGTAAGACACTGAGATCTGATGGACTATCAAAACAACTGGAACCAATCCATAACTGGGTCAGTGGCTGTGTCTCAGTTCTATCATATTGTTATTAGAGGCTAAATTCCCTGACATTCTCTCTTCCTGAAGTTCCAGCCATGAATAATGTGAATAAATTCAGAAATTTCATGAGTTTCCATAGCTTCCCAGTGAGAGAGAGAGAGAGAGGGAAGGGAGAACTGTAGAACATGGGAGGAAAAGATCTCAGCACAACTGTGTTATCAACAACATCAACTTATCTACACCATGTGTGGATTTGAGTATATTTTGCTGCCCAGAGCACCATTTTCTTTGATTGTTTGTTTACTACTTATTTTCAGAAATACTAAGTTAAATGTTATTTCAGCCAAGGTGGCAGAAAAATTTCTTTTCTGCTAAACTCTTTGTATAATCATCAAATTCAAATATATAATAACAATAATCAAAGAACAAATATATAAACATGCCATGTAAACAGAGAGTTTGGTTGGGTTTTTTTTTTAATGTGTCACAGCTAAATATTTCTCCCATTTATTAAATACTTGCTCAAGACAGTCTTAGATTTTATGTTAACTTTTATTTCTGAATTCCTATCACTCCTGTGTAAGGAAGAGTAATTTCTCCCACTTTAGAGTCAAAGGAGCAAAAAGAAAGCATAAATATTTAAAGTAATATTAGAAATTAACTGCAAATTCTCATTTAAAGCAGTCATTAAAAGAACATTAATGCACTTTCATATGTTCCATTTTATGGAATCTGTGCACATAGTAAATTATTGAATAAACGACAACCATCCATCTCTTCACTTTTCTTTTACAGTTACATTTAATACTGCTTTATTATAAAAAATGATTGCCTGCCATCTTTCAAATATTTTCTGTAAAGCAGCCAAATCCAGCATTATCTATTCTCTAGCTAACGTTCACTCTGTTTAAAGCAAAAAAAGTAATTATTCTTTAGGACTAAGTATGGGCTATGTGAATCAGTTCTACTGATATTTTAGACCAGAATTTAGAAAAGCAAAATACTACAGAGCCTAAGTGAAGTGCATTAGGTTTGTATGGCCAGGTTTTGGTAGTGTGGGAGACTACAGGGGTGGCTTTGAGAAGCTGCTGGAAGCTTCCTCCACCTCCATCAGAATGCCAGCCAGCCCCAGGACAGATGTGCCACTGACCAAGGCTGGGCCAACTAGAAATCTGTGATAATATACTTAAGAATTTTTAAAAAGCTATGGCACAGATGTAATTGCAGCCAGAGAAGAGGAGAGTGGGAATAAGTGAGAGGAGCAGCTCTGCAGACACCCAGATGAGTGCAGAAAGACAGGCAGGAGGTGCTCCAGGCACCAGAGCTGGGATTCCCCTGCAGCCTAAGGTGCAGCCCCATGGAGGGCACAGGGATGCAGAGATCACCCAGAGCCCATGGAAAAGCCCACACTGGAGCAGGTGGATGCTGAGAGGATGCTGTGAACCCATGGGAAGCTGGAAGGGACCTGCAGACCTGTGGAAAGAGGAGTCCAGCCTAGAGCAAGTTTCCTGGCAAGNCGGAGCAGGTGGATGCTGAGAGGAGGCTGTGAACCCATGGGAAGCTGGAAGGGACCTGCAGACCTGTGGAAAGAGGAGTCCAGCCTAGAGCAAGTTTCCTGGCAAGATTTGTGACCCCATGGGGGACTCAGGCTGGAGCAGGCTGTCCTTGAAGGACTGCACTTCATGGCAGAGGGAGCAACACTGCAGCAGTCTGGGGAGGAACCTTGCCCATGGGATGGACTCACATTGGAGTTTATGGAGAACTGTCTCCCATGGTGGAGCAGGGGAAGGACTCCTCTCCCTGAGCAGAAGCAGAAACGTGTGATCAATTGACCACCACCCCCACTGCCTGTCTCCCTCCACTGCTGGGGGAAGAGGGAGGGGTGAAGGGTTTTAAGGTTGTATTTTAGTTCTCATTATCTTGCTTTGATTTTTTTCTTTTTAGTAATAAATTTAATTAATATCTCTAATTAAAGTCTGTTCTGCCCATGAGGGTATTTGGTGAGTGACTCTTCTATTCTTATCTCAACTCATGAACATTTTATTATACTTTCTGTCCCCCTTCCAGCTGCAGAGGGGAGTGACATGAGAGGCTTTGGTGGGTGCCTGACATCCAGCCAGGGTCAGCCCCTATGGAGTGTTCTTCTCCCCAGTACTCCTGCTTTGAAATATAGCTAGAGCTTGTCCTGTTTGAAGTTAAGGCTTTTTTTTCTAAGTAGCTGTAGAATACAATATTTTACCAACCTCTGAAAATCCTGACTTGCTTATTTTAATAAGAATATCCCAGAACACAGAATAGGAGTTGAAGTTCAAAAGTTTAGTTCAAATCACTTTAAAGTACATATTATCACTTTGAAAATGGAAACATAAAGAGAGAACACCTGACAAATGAATACATCTTCAGCAACTGATACTGTGAGATTTCACGGCCTATTAAGCAGTCCAGGAACTTTTTCAAGACTAGTTAGCTTTTATAGGTGTTATAAAAGATTATAGGTTTCATTGTTTTATTATTAAAGATCAAGAAGACCCTGAAATCTTGTATTTCTAAGAGACTCAAATTAACAAAGCAGTTCAAATTCATTAGATACACAGTTTGAAACAAATTGCTCAAACGCTTAGATAATTGGCTGAATCAGGTGTGAAGTTTGAACACGTTGCAGAGGGCTCCCATGGGGGCTGGCAGGAATGAGAGGAAGATATGCAAAGAATGTATCCAAGTCTGGATAAATTATCATGGACTTCATTAGAAGAATAAGGAAATGGTCAGGATTATAGAATTGGGTGCTTACTCAGACTTTTCTAAGTGAAGAAAATAATTCTTTCTTGTTATAATAAAACTAATTTCATCTGAAAGTCAATATAAACAATATTACTACACCGACCAATGACACACACATAATTTTTTATTTCTGATGCTGTGTTATTTCATCCAGTTCTGCCCAGGTTTTATATCACCTGCTCCTAAAGCCCACCCACAACTCAACTGCCTGTCAGGAAATCCCATATGCATTAGGAAAGTGCTATTACAAGTTCTGTTCTTTAACAAATACTTCAGTTCTACATTTTAAAACCTAGCAACAATTCTATGATGTGACATTCTGGAGCATGAATTTTTTCACCCTCACAAGCAGGAATGGCTGTTAAGGTTACTTAAATTACTTTTATTTGCTATCTTTTTAAAAAAATACATTCAGTTTGCCTTTAAATTGAGGATCATATTCTTTATTTCCTTTTAATGGTGAATATAGAAAAAAATTTATTACACAGTACGACTTTTATTTCTCTATAACAAGGTTTGAGAAGCTGCTAGTGCATCAAATAAAAAGTTATTAAAACTAAATATTGTGCCTGCTCAGAAGCTACATTTCAGACATGATCATAAGCTTAAATTATCTTTTTCTTGTAATTACAGCAAGCTTCAATACAGATTTATGAATCACACCCTACACAATGATTAAATCCTATAAAATTAATAAGAAATAGATTCTTGGCTGACAATCTAACCCAGTGAGCAGCAATAACTTAAAGATCCATAAGCCTTGCATCAAAATAATATAAAATTTAGTTTTATGTTTAGAAAAAAGCCTATTCTAAGCTGCAGGGTGGAATTATTTATCCCTCAAAGTAGTTGCTTTAGTGAAAATAGTAAATACAGGAGCAACTTTAATCACAACCATGCCTATCTTCTTCCTCTTGCATACACCCTCTCATCCCATCCCTGGCAGAGCTGAACAAGAGATGAGTTACCAGTAGATACAAATGAGATCTTGAAATGAGACCTTAAGATGGACACTTAGATGAGTTTTACCTTAGAGATCAAATCCGAATCTTTTAGCTTTGAATTGGAATTCAGTTGATAAAAAGAAATAAATGTCTATCTTCCATTTTCATTTTTTTCAGAGGATTCTTGTGTTCCTTTACCCAACCCTTGTGAGTTCCGTGTCTTATATCTGACTTGGTCAGTCTGGAACCCTTCCCCAGGTAAATTTGAATTGCACACATTACCTGTTCTCTTCTTCATCGATGAAGAGCATTTCCCCTAAAAATGACAATGGCTTAGATGATCTGAAGCTGATACAGCAGGTCAGTTCATTAGTTGTGCCATCTGATGAAAGAACAATATCCTGTCCCTTTGGGAACTGCACAGAAAAAGGGCAAGTCTTGGTACCATCTGCAAATTCAAACTCAGGAGCTTGAACTGTAATTCGTGATTGCCTGTGTTAAACATAAACAGTAGGTGTTTGTGGTCACGAGATTGCAGTAATAAAGTTAATTCATAGATTCACACATCCACAAAACTCTTTCACAGTTGAATACAGAATAATAACTTTAGTTCTAAAGTGCAAATCAAGTGAAACTAATTTAAAAAATAAAATTCTTTCATCGTTTAGGTGCTAGTTTGTTTCTTTCGTATCGATCTGAACACTTTATGCTGACCCACAATATGTGAACAACCAAATGAAATTTCTATTAACTGTGCTACAAAAAGGCATAAAGAGTTTTCTGAAACTTAAAACTTTCATTAGTGCTCATTAAACTGCACTATTGCAGAAATAAGTTAAAGCTAGGTATAATATAGAAATATTAAGGGGGAAATTTGTGCAGATGCTGAAGATGCTTCAGTATGTAGTTATGCAGTTACAGGTTTCAGTTCTCAAATAAGAACAGCAGCCAGTCCAGGCCCATGTGGAATCCCTTCCAACCACTGAGCTACTGACAATGGACAAATCACTTGGTAAATTAGCAAAACTCAGACAAAATAAGACAATAATAATTTGAAGGTAATTTAATTCATGTACAACAAAAGGAAATCTCTGCTCTAATTCTAGTATTGAAATGATACCTACATAAGCACAGCAAACAAATATTACTGCTCTTTACTAATTACAAACAGGAAAGTTGAATCTTACCAATTGGAATAGTTGCAATGCTAGGTTATATTACATTATACAAAGATTTCAAGAATTCTCTCCTTTCAATTCAAATAACAGGATAAAGTGAGTGATCCACAGACAAATTAAAAAAAAAACTTTTTTAAATTTTAACAAGTGGCAGGATTAAAACATTTCTGTGGTCCTTTTCAATAAAACCTCACATAAAAAGAAGGGGAAAAAAGCCCACCAAAAACCGCAACCCCACCAACTGCTCAAGAAACTAAACCTCAAACCAGTGGCACAAAAAAAATAAAATAACAGAAACAGTTAATGTTATCACAATGTGAAAAATATAAATAAGATTTAAAACCTTAGTATCTCACTAAACACAAGAAAAAACTGTGGTAAGTCTCTGCTTTTAATTTTTTGCTATCCACTGTAATTTTATATTTCTGATATAAATTCATAGAGCCAAGATATCAGAAGACAGACACTTCATGAAGCAGGAATGGTTGAGGACAAAATATGTGTTTGTTAAATATTCATCAATATTAAAAACTTTAATTTTCTCTTAAATATACAGATTCTTCTGCTGAGCAGAAATAAATATTAATTCATTTTTTCACAAGTGAATGAGACTTGTGAAAGAGAAAGAATTATTCAGGATTTCTATAATAAATTTACTTTGAGATTTTTTACCTTGTAAAGTCCTGTGGAATGATGGTGATGACTGCTTCAGTTTGCACATCCAGAGGAACTGGCATCAGCATTAAAAAGGGAGGATGAAAACTCATTTTTGGCGACCTCAGTGTGCCAGACAATTTTATTATATATTGTGATAGATTATCATTTAGACACAGGGGCATTTCAGATGTGTATGTCCCAGGACAAGCTGTTGAAAAGTTATAAATATATATATATTACCATAAATACAAGAATGTAAAAGAGTTATAGTAAGACGTTTGGGGTTGGAATTCTTGTTTGTCATTAAGTTTGGGGTTTTTTTATTTAGTACTGCTTTCTTTTTCAAAACGTAGTTCAACATTATATAAATATTGTATCAGAAGAGTCCCCCAGAAAAAAAGGGAAGAGATGACCAAATATCCTTCTCCAGGTGCTCTCTACAGTGCAGCTGGACATGACAACAGCAAAGATGAAGATTTCCTTCTGTTCTGCTCCTTCTCAGGCCACCTTGCTTCCTGCTGCAAGGCAGTTTTCTCTAGGATGGAAAACCACCTTTTTTTTCACTCATACAGAGAACAAAGTACTTCTTTCCACAGCTGGTACGCTATGAAAATGATATTCCAAACCAAGCAGCGCCATTTACCCAACCCTCAGTCATTCTCATCTGCTGAAGAGCTAGCAAAATCACCAATTTTGAGGGCAAACTAATGAACAACTCCTGGATTTAGAAATAAATCTGCACTGATGTGTTGTAAAAAACTCAAAAAGCTTAACCTTTGATTTTTTGAGAAAAAACACCTTTTCCTTTGATTCCCCTCAATTAGATCAATATGGAAACACCCTCACCTAATAATTAAGATAGCAAAAAAAAATTTGTCCTTTATGTGTCTGCATGACCACATACATGTCATGGAACAAAATACATGACAGGGTCTTCTGACACCATCTCACAGCCTGAGAAAGAGCTGTCACTGTTTACATACAAAAAAAGAAAATCTAGTGTATTCAAAGTACTTTGTCTTTTTCCCTTTCTATATGAGCTAATTTCCTAATGGAGGTGACAATAGAAGAGCCTCACCAGAACACAACCTGTGGATCCCTTCATTTCAAACCAGCAAACATGAAAATGGCAAACTGAAAACCAGCTCTGATGAGAATGTGCTGCACTGTTTGCAACATCTGACTAATTCCATGTTCAATGTAAATCAGCTTTAGGAATGTACAATACTGCTGAGAAGGGTAAAAAGATTCTGCCTCTATGTTTTGATACAACAGGACCACATTTTCCTCTGGCACTTTGCCCTTTCATGAAGGAAAAGTGAGAAAGCATTAGAAAAAAGTCATGGAGATGGATGAAGAGCCAAACAGGGTATTTCCTACAAGCTTGTAAGAAAGGATATTCCATACAAGCTTCTCCCATGTACAAGCCTGTCCTACAGCTGGGCTCTAACTAAATCATATTTCTGGCATCCTCTCTTCATCCATACGTATCACAAAGTGAAGTGAAAGGACATAACCAGTAAATACCATAGGGATGGAACACAATGAAGGAAGAAAAGTACAGGAGCATAGGTCAGTACCAAAGAACGTGCAATTTTCACTGTCTCACATTTTTAAATATTCATATTAACCATTGTTTCAAAGTTAGACAATAGTAGTGTTAATCTTTTCCCATACAAATTTTTAATGCCATAGAATTTCTGGCTCACCCAAAGAGCAGAACAGACAGTGCCTATCCTGCATCACTGATCATTCTGTGTATGGAACCACACATTTACTAACACCAAAATTCAGCATAGTATGTAAACCAATAAATTATTGCTTATGTCAGAAACACCAGGACAATGCAATTCCATGATCATTTTAAACAGAGACGACGACAGAAAAAAGTGAATTCTGTCATTTATTAAGATCTGTTCATTGGTTTGGAATGCCTATAACCAGTGTTCTCAGGATATTTCAAGTTAAATAAATTACTTAGAAATTAATGAGAATTATGTCCTGTACTGACAGCTGAAGTTATGAATTTATTCTACTCCTCACACCTTTCATGACTGCTGTCAAAGCCTGGGCTGTGTTACCATTCTGATATACCACCATTAATTTCTAGTCTAGCAGATGTGAACATTTTCCTTAGGGATATTTGATGGTACTTAAAAATTTGTCAGTCTCTATCTGTCAAGGGCTAACAAAATCTCTAGAATTATATGGGAAATATTTTCTCTTCTCCAGAAATATTAACTCTATAATATATTTTCAGAGTTTATGAGAAGAAAGGAAAAACACCCTCTGCTCTTCTCACCCACTTAAGTACGTATTATATGGTTTTGCAGTTCCTGCATTTGTCTCCCAAAAGCACACTTTTAGTTTAAGTTGCCTAGGACCTTATGATAATTCAGGTGCTATTGCATCTATAGCCCTTCAACATTAATAGGTACCATTGAGCAATTTGCATACAGTGAAATACAGACTTCAAAGCAGAAAAGCCACAGATAACTAGAACTTACAGGTGTTATACAAAAAAAAAAAAAAAATCAAAAGTAAACTAATAATTTCTTCACAGAATTTGTTAAAGGTCACAACTAGTTAATATCTTGCTGCTGGAGAAAAAAAAAATTTAAAAACACCACACAATCGAAGTATCCAAGTTGTCATCTGTGCCCATTACACAATCCTCACATCTTCCAGCATCCCTGAACTCCCAGTAAGGGAACCCAAGAGCACAAATTCCTTGTAACTTCCTTTGCTGCAGATAAGTTTTTCCATACCACAATTAGATATAGTGAAAACATATTTTAGACTGTTAATGCATTATACTATAAAACAGCAGAAGAAGATCATATTAATATGTTTTCAATTCTTGAAAATCTCTGTTTTCAGAATACTTTTTTAGCAGGTAGTATGATTTTACCACTGACAAAAGCTCTGTCACTGAACTAAACATTGCCGTTTATTATAGCATTTTGTACTCTATCATAACTGCTGCAGCACATTTAAATAAATTACCCTAATGCACACTCAAAGTTCATTTGAAGGTCTGTTCACCCTCCCACATACTACAACTTTACAGCACAAGCCTATGACAGTGATTAGCACCCCATGTTCATTAACTAGGTTTCCTGTGTGAGTTTTGATGTACCTAATGCTCTCTTACAAGAGAGAGTAATGATATGCACTGAAGGTACAGCACAAGTAGGCTATAAATCATGGGAAAATACTTAGAACATTGGATTAAGGGTAATTGATCTTTACAGGTATTTATGATTTTCTGTAAACAAAGGATATAGGAACACAGCAAAAATACAGATAACTTTAAATTATAGGAATTTATCAGTCATATTTATGTGTATATATATATATATACATATCTGAATTTGAACATACAACCTATCCAGTAATTCAGAATATTGGCTTTTATTTTTATGCTGTTCTCTGCTTCACAGTTTGCAACAAGCAACTCCAAGCAACATGTGCAATTAAACACTGCTCTTGCTTATTCACAACATTTACAAAACAATATTAAATGCAGTTTTCTCAATTTATCATACAGAGTCATGGCAAGAGTCCTATAACTCTATTTTTCTTTATTTATATTAAATGCTTAACTGAAGTTAGAGATTTCAGTGCTGTGATAAATAATAACAACAACATCTTTCTTTAGGACAGGGATGATCACTTGCTGACTCAGCATCAGATCCAACTGACACAACTTTTCTTCCCCTTGACAATGCTGCAGCTCCAAAAGTACTGCAATGAAAGTGTCAACAAGATGAGGTTCTGTGGGCATCAGAACTGCTGCATTTGCTGGTGGAATTTACCAGCTCATAGAGGTACACTCTATGAATCTATGAATCTTGTATATCACTGTCTACACACTTGGCTGAGAAAAAAAGTAGAATACTAATTTTCCTATTCTTCCATTCCTTTTCTGGCATTATGTGGTTGATTAACACCTCCCTTTATTCTCCCAAGTTTTGCTAGAAATCTATTTTACATATTTTTCTTTGGAATTGGTTGCCTGACCAGTCTACTCCAAAAAATACCATATACAAGTGATTTTATATCTCACAGAGGTAGGAAACTTCTGTTCAATTATGGCTATCTAGAGAAAAGTACTCTTGGAGAGCTTTACTACCTAAGTCAGTCAACCTAAATGCACCTGAAGGAGCAGCTCTGAAAATGATACACCTATCCCAGTCCTTGATGCTTTATGTGTGAAAAACCTGCTGCTTTCCATGTGCAAAGCAATTTCAGAAACAGTGATTCCATGCTTTTTGTTAGGTCTGCAGCTGTCTTATTTTCTCAGAACCAAAAAAACCCTTTAGCTGATAAAATTAAGTACTACTATTGATTCATCATAAAACCCCATTTAAACATACCTATGCAAATGGCCAGTCTATAGAAGAATTCATAAAATTACTTACGAGGGTGGAAGGACACAGTAATAGTGACTTCTTCTTTTTCATAAAGACGTCCACACTTCAGACTAAATCTGAAAATACCATCTTCTATATTTTTGTCTACATCATCAAAATTCAGTTTCCATACCACACTCTCTGTTGAGAGAGACCTCAGGACAAGCTCCTGTAAATATTTAGAGAAAGGGAGTGATATTGAAAGAGGGAAACAGCAAACACCATGTATTTTTCACATTGCTCTCTCCTAAGCATTCTTTGTGCAAACACACCAGAGGGAAAGCAAGACAGCACTAGAAAGCAGTGAAGAACTCAGTTTATTATGTCTGTGGGGTGCAAAGGTGAATATGCCTATCTGCACAGACTAGGTGCTTTCCAGTCACTCACCACATTCACAAAGAGAATACTTTCTTTCCAGAATGGAAAAAACCTCATTTAAGTGAGGTAAATAGATCAAAGCATCACAGTGGGAGAGCTTAGCCAAACAGAATTGAGGACTTATTCCTGATAAAAATGAAGCACAGCAAGCACTAAACACATGGCTCACATCTAGACTTACAGGTGGAGAAGTTGAAAATGGAAGAAGTTCAGAATAGATTTTCAAAACCCATTCTTTCAAATTCGAAAAGATGACAGTGGGGAAAAAAAAAGTGAAATTAAATTCCTTTATCTCAGAATTACTCTCTCAGCTTTTGAAACATGCCTAGCTAGGAAAATGCCTTGACTTTGTATTATGATTGTTTCCTGAATGCACTCGAAAAAGCATTTCAAGGGTTGCCATCATTGCCAAAATTTTTTCTCTAATTTCTAAGCAAAGCCCTCAGGAATTAGAAACAGTATATTATGTTATGGTATGTTTTGCATTCATACAAATTACCTGTGTTGCAAATATTATATTTATTGCCTTTTTTCCCAATTAAGCTATAAGCCATGACAAGGAATTTTTGGGAGAGTGTCAGTTGGCACAGTCAGTACCATACAAGGCACTGGGACAGCAGTTTCACCGTATGGCCCATCATGGCACAAATCAGTTCCATCCTGCCACCATCACTGTCTCATTTACTGGTACAGGCAGGTGCAGAAAATCCTCAGAATTATTCTACTCACATCTATTTCTTACACAATTCTTGGTCAATTTCTCATAGCGCCCCCATTTTCATATTGTCAGAGCTAGTACAAACACAATTTCAAATTTTGGGAAAAAAATAATTATAGTAATTAAAAGACAAACATGAAGTAGAAAACTGAACAAAATGACAATGTCATTACCTGAGAATTCATATTCCCATCAGCAGTACTGGAAGGCATGTCACTCAAATGTTGTTCAAATTTAAATTTCAATGAGGACAACTCCAATAGTGGTTTAAGTACTATTGAAAAAAACAATTTAAAATGTTCAAACAGCATCATCTGACAAATATTTTTTCTCAAAGTACCTTCATAAAATCATTGTTTCTGCACATGTTTAGGAAAAAATGTTTTTCCCCTTTTGGTGCTATCATACTACATACCTGATTACTGTAATTTAACTATGTCCTATTATGATTCTTTAGTCATGTTAAAATTATTTATATTTTATATCTACCAGAGTTATAGCACCTCTCCTTTAAATCACAAGAGCCACATGATCTTCTTTCTGCAGATGAATGCACTTAATATTTCTGATAGTAACCATTAGACAAGACTTGGAAGGTTTTATATGAAACAGCATTTATCTTAATTTCATACAGCTGCAATGAAAAAATCATCCCAACATATGAAATTTTAAAGTGGGAGTTAGAAAAAACAGAGGTATGTGTTCCCACAGTCTCATCTTACTTCTTGGAAACAACACTGGAAATGAACTTAGCAAGCACACAGGATCCTTTTATTAAAATCTGCATGTCTGCTCCTTGCCCAGTGTTGATCAAGTCTCTTCTCTCTCTAAAAAACTCAAAGAATTTCTTAATCACATTATGTAAGCAACAATATTATCTGTATTTCTCTAAATCATAGGCACATTATCTCTGTAAAGTAGTATCATTTCAAGGTAAGAACAGAATCTGCTGGAACCCTTCCACCAACACACAACCACGTCACTCCCAAAGTCCTCAGCTCTCAGAAACTGCCTGTACCAGGGGAACACAGCACAGCTGAAACTCTGTCAGGGAAAGGGGATTGCCTACCCAACCAAAAAAACCATGAGTTGGATTATTAAAACATATGTCAGCTCCCATGAGGCCAATCCATTGATAGTACAAACTTTTCCTCTGCATCAGGCTTAGATTAGACTTGTGTCTTTTCCAGTGGTTTGTTCGAGATTTTTCTTTTTCAGTTCTTTTACATACAGATAAACACTTTCCCAGGAAGAATTCCTGTAAGTATTTAAGTAAGAGACCTGCTTTCCTTCCCAGGGGCTGAAACAGTCTACACATTTTGTTTAAAAAAAAAAATCAAAAAACAGATTCCTGATGGATTGAAAATATGGACTACACAGAAGTTTAAAAGACTGGGCTGACTATGCCAAGATTAAGGTGATCTTTTCTCTAGATGAACAACCCTGAGTATAAACAGCAAATGTAAGATATTTGTTTAAGTACCAACCACGCTGTCCCGAGCAGTCTGAATCCCAGTCAACCACAAAATTTATCCCAAGAAAACAGAAATTGTAAAAGCAGAAAACAAATGTGTCATAAAGCATTCAGCAGAGAGACTTAGGCATATTTATCAAATCAAAACTTAGAACTTGCAAGATACATCTGACTCAGTTTTAGCTTTTAATGTGATAATCTGAAATGATTTAATAACAGACATGACTTTTAAGTTGTCAGAATATAATCAAATCATCAAGTGGGTTTTTTTTGACAGTAAAAATAATCTGGCTATTTGCCTGCACCCATATAATTATCTGAAATACTGAGTGGTCAAGAAAATTATTTAGACTTCTCTGTCTCCTCCCAGACCATTAAGATTCCCAGTAAGAATTTAATTTCAATACTCAAATTGTAATAGAAGCCACACTTCATTTTTTAATTACTTCTTAGACTTGAAGGTATTATATATTCACTTTTATATTATGTTACTTGTTGTTGGCCATTACATGTACTTTGAAGAAATTTTACATAGCAGAAATACAGAGATTTAATGATTGCATCTGTTCCACAAAGAAAGGGAAAACGAAATAAACATTTTTCTTTTTCTTCACATCACTTTAATCACTTCTGCACTAGAAATTTGTGACTTGGATTTATATTTTTAATTACAGATGTGTTTCCTAATAATCTCATATACATATGTACATTCACCTTTATTCTATATGTTCTTCAATTAAATATATTTTAGAAGCATTTAATATGAATTTACTTTCATGACAGGATCTAAAGAAGATCTCACATTTCTTTTGTATTTTAGAAGATCTCAAAAGACCTAAATTAATGTTACAGAGAAAAACAAAGAGGAAAAAAAACAAATATAGACAAATCCTAATAATTTGGAGTTGCTTTTACCCCACATTACATATTTAATTGGCCAAACCAAACCTTCCTCAGTGCTCCCAGGAGATTTAAACATTACACAAACATCATTCTAGGACGACACTCTGTAGTTCACTCCTATCTCAAATAAAAAGTGCTTATACATTAAAAACTGAGATTAGGAAAGCCAGTGTATTCAAATACTCACAATTTATAGATCTACATGACAGTAAGAATAAGACAGGAGACTAAAGAGAACCACATATTATTTCTGAGAAAAGCAGACAAGAAATATGTAAGATAGCAATTTCTTTGCTGCAGGCAAATGGCCTGTAACTCTGGCTATTAACAACCTCTGACAAGCCAGATGGGATGAGGGCCATCCAGAGACATTTTAAAGGAGTTTTAAATACAGCTGGAGATTCTAGTTTTGGCAGGAGAATTCCATAAAAGAGTATGACTGACATTCCACTTTTCTACAGTTTTCAGAGGGACTGCTGTAATTACACTGCGATTTGCATGATGTTAGAAATGCTAATAAATGGATAGGGACAAAAAAAAGTTTTGGTAAACTATTTTTATATAAGGCAAATGACTATATAAAAATTATTCCTAATATCATGATTAGGTATAGAAAGTTTCAATTCAAGCATATTTCAAAACACAAATCAAAACTTGAAAATTTTGCAAGTTTCCATGAAATGTACAAATTATACAAATTCCATTTAAGTAGTCATTCTCTGCAAAGCAGAACTATCCAGATATATGTATGCAGCAGGTCTTCAAGGCCCTGGCTTACCCACCAGTAGCTGTGACTCTACAGAATGGAAGAGGAGGGTCCTCCAGGGGTGGCTGAGCAGCAGGAGCGCTGCCCTTTGGCTTCGGAGGCTCAGGAGGATCTGGAGATGGAGAACTGGCCTGAGGAGTAGCAACTGGGAGAATGAAGTCATATACTGCCATCTAAAGGAAAAAAAATACTGTGGTCACTTCCCCCCCAAAAAAAAAAATCAGAGGTACCTCTTGAACCATCTGAGTGGTTTGCTGTTTCGGCAGAATTAACGCAACTACGGACTTGCTCATGGTATGAACAGGATGTTCATTTATTGGAACTCCGAATCAGTTCTCTAAGCAGTGCCCAAAGCTCTATGACCAAAAGTGTCAGGGTTATCAGCAAAGCTACAGACAAGGCTTCTGGTAAATCACAGTGTTGTGTTCCGCTCCTGCCACTCTGATGAGTGAAAAAAGATTGGAGCCATGGCCCAAATTTAGAAGCTCATGTGAGCAAAGAGGAGGGAAAACAAAGCCACATCACTTATGGAAGCCTTTCTCAAAGGCTGAAGAGTGAAGGTCAACCATTACCATACACCCAGCATAAACAAAATGGGCTCTGAGATCAAGGGTGAAACATGAATAAAAATTGAGAAACCTTGGGGAAAAATAAGTCTTAAAACCTTTGTCATGAAATGCCACTGAATTCTAGGAGTTTAAATTCCAATGACTTCGACCTTCATTTTAATGGTGCTATCACATTCCCAAGTGGGATTCAGAACTTTAAAAATGGCATGTTTTGTACAGAATCCTCTTCTTTGACAGATTGTGCATCAGAAGGGCCAAATTTATTTCAAAAAGCACTTCCAACAAGATATTTCTTGCCTCTTGCTCTGTCTTTCCAAGGACCAACACACTAAGGTAGTATATTCTGCCTTAAGAGACAAAAGGTATGGATAATCTTAATAAAGGTAATGGAAAAAAACACCAAAACTTCTGCACTAAAACCACTGTTAGAGTCCTTCAAATCCTGCTTTCACCTTGAAGGCCACTGAAATCTTAGAAAGGAATTAAACCTATAAAATCTTCATGCTGCTTAGAAAAAGCAGTAAAAGCAGCTATATAAAGATGTTATGAATCGTTTAAAAGCTTTCAAAACCTGCAGAAAATAGTGCCTCATTCTTCACTTTCACATCTGTGGTAGCAAGTAGAATATATAAATGACAGGAAGGAAAACCCAAAGTGTCCTAAGCCAGGGCATGAGGCACATACCCATCTGTAACACCTACTGAGAAGCAAGCACACAGCACTGGGTGTTCCAGCAGGGTTTGTGACACACAGTTACACACTCCTGGAGAGGGAGGTGTGTGCTGAACCTTGTGGAACGTTTTGTCTTTTTGTGCTTAGCTCAAGGAAAGCATGGAATTAGTCCCTTGTTTTATATTGATACTTCAAATCTAATAATGATTAGATTTTACAATATGTAACTGGCTTTTCAAAACTGACATTTAGTATTTTTTAGTAAGTAAAGTTCAAGATATGTCAAAAAAAAAAGATTGAGTAAAAATCTCCACATTTCAATTATATACTCTTCTATTTTTAGTACCTCAAGTCACCACATAAAAGACTTCATCAAGTTACTTCATCTTCAAAATACGTTCATCTTCAAAACACTTCATCTTCAAAATACATTCTTGTAACAAAACTAATTAATTTTAAGTTTGGTGAGATTGAAATGTTTATTCTATTCTAGATTTCATAGACATCACTGGCTGTACAAAGGAGTGTAGTCTAGCACTGCAACTGCTATTCATCCATGCTGGTAGGTTTAGGCCAGACAGCAGAACATGGAATCTCTTTATCCCTCTCCCAAAGCAGCAAATCAAAACCTGTTTTTCACCCCAACTATCAGGAAAACTTGGTTTTGTCTTAGTATACAACAAGGGTTTTATTTTTTAAGAACTGGCAAACAAAAGCAAATATGAGAAAGACTCAATTCACTACATGTAGATCATGATGTTCACTGAAAACCTACTTTTGCTATAAAGCACAATGGTACAAGTTCATGGCCAACATAAGTCATAGAAATGTGTTTATATAATTGAGAACAAATCATAGATCTTTTATTCATACATTAACTGCACATTATGTAAACTACATTACAAATGAAAAATCATTTAAAAATTCTGTGCAAGTAGAAATCAGATTATAATTCATACACATACACATATTGCTGAAACAGAATTAAAAATTCATTTCAATTATTAGGACTTCCCTTTGCAAGTAGAATAATTTTTTCTTTCTATAAATATTAAAAAAAAAACTCTTTATGATTAATTTTTCATTTTTCAAACTCCATAATACAAAATTCCCTCTTTTGCAAGATTACGTACTTTAAAAAGTAATTACAATATTTTAAAAAAATAAATCCTTAGACTATTACTGGACTTATATTTGCTTTTTAGATAACTTATGAATACTTTATAGTTATTTATTTACTGAGCTATTTTTCTGAAGCTGCATTTAAATTCACACAGCAGAAAACATGGGAAGGGCAGGATGGAAGCAGCCTAGAGAGTATTCTTTCACAAATACTCCAGTTTGTTAATATCATTATAATAAATATTTTTACTGTCCTGATGTACATTGATTATGCATGTTGGTTGGAAAGGAGGCATCATCTACAAAGTGAGAGTCTTAGAATTAAAAATACTTCAAAAGAAGCTTTAAAAAGAGAGATGAGATAAAGAAGCTTTTTGTTGTGTGTTCACATGGAACACCTCCAAAGGATGTCAGAAAAAGGATGCTTGGTCAGCCTGCCACTAGGAGTTAACTGTTTAAATAAAAATAACATTCTTGGTAACTATTATTCAGATGGCATCTTAAAATACTTTGATTTTTTTTTTTGCTAGAATTAATAGAAGCTGTTGGTCATAAAGAATGACTGAATAAAGAATGATGTCAAATTAAGACACCTCTGCTACCAAAACTCATTTGAATTTATGAAATAGGTTTGATATGAACAGTTGGGCTGCTCCGAGCTCAATGCTGGGCAGTAAACTTGGCTGATTCCTGCCTTGGCCCTAAATACCTGGTGTAAGACAAGAAACAAAAGGGGGACAAAAATCTACCCCATCAAACATTACAAGTAAAATGGTATTTTACATATAATTCAAAATGGATCAAAAATAAACAGAAGTACAGCTGTCAGGTGGCAATCTGAGAGTAGAAAAAAAGTAGTATTATTTTCAAAAAACACTTTCAAAGCAGCTACTTCATCTCTATCTGTATTAAGTATTCCAAGTTACTAGTATATGTTAGAAAGCATAAAATATAATTCTGTAATTATTATTCTAATAGAGCATATATTCTCAAGGTTGAACAAAAATTTTGCTAATTCAGTTTAGCACAAAGAATATGTGATATCTCCCTAAAAATACAGTGTTTTCTTTCACAGTATAACTTCCCAGGGAATTGCACATAAATCAATAAGCTAATTTATTACCTAAAACTACATTAAAGCATCTGTAAAAGGTAATAATACTGTTGAATTTATCATATAATACCATACAGATTGTTCAAGTATCTTGAAGCATTTGTGAAAAGGCTGACCTTAGAGTTTCTTTATTTATACCTCTAATAAACAGCAGGGATACAAGGAGACAAAATGTAATGTTCATCAGAAAAAAATCAGTTTGAGTCAAATTTAAACCTAACTGCAAAGCCAAGGGTTTATGTCCTTCAACTGAATCCAATACACACTCCCAACCTTCCCACAAATTTAACATGAGCTTTTCCTTAAGATATACTGAAATCTTTCATTCTGCCAGGTTTATATCACAGATAAGCAGCTTCCACAATGAATAATGTAACTGCTGTTCAAAGCCATCATTCAAAGCACTGCAATAAAATTAAATCTTTCCTTTGTATATGGTCAGAGATGATGCAACAACAATGGCCTGTAATTCCACAGCTGCAGATTTTCCATAGAACTCACTTCTTACACAACAAATCTGTTCTTTCATTAAAACGGTGATTTAAAAGGACAAAAACCCCACCAAAACACCTGTCACTTCCCTACAACAAGCTTAAGCAATAAGCTCTGACAGCTATGACTTGTTCTATTTATCTCAATCAAAGGCACTCAAAGGTTTCATTATTACACAGCTGGGTATTTTGTCCTTTTTCCAAGATCCTGGAATTTGTTATTTTCCAGCAGGGTTTAAAAAGAAAGTAAAAAACTAATTTTGAAGCACTACACTCCTGCACTATGCTTTGCATGCTTTCCCCAGCACACCCGGCAGGACCTCTGTGAGCAGGGGATCATCCTGCCTGAAGAAACACAGATAAGACAGATATAGATATAGATAATACAGACATAGATTATAAAGATATAATTTATATCAATACTGCTTTCACTGACAGCTTTAACTTTCACAGCCATCAAACACTAAGGTTAAACCCTCTGCAGTGAGGTGCAGAGCCCTGTCACCTCTAACACCTTCAAAGACACTGGAATAACAGCAAGGCACAGTGAGCAACATCCCAGCCTTAGCTATAATGCAGGGACTCCATTTTCTCACTTAGAATACTGAAGGAACTGGCTCAACATTTTTTAAGATTTATTTTTTAAGCATGCCAAGACACTTAATCTCTAAGAACATCTTTTGATGTCCCATGCATTAATACATATTATAGTTTAGTGAGAATTGTAGCAGCTCTTCAAAGTTCCTATATATGTACTAAATTTGTTGATCTGCAGGGTTTTTAGCAGAATTCAAGACTGCATTCAAGACTAAATTACTTGGAACCTTACGTTAATAATTCAAGTAGCTTTAATAATTTTTTTAAATACATTAAAATAATTTCATGCTTTTTTATGTTTTTAGCAATGCTGCTGAATTATTTTTACTTTTCCTTAGCTCTAGTATCCACTTTGTTAAAGAAAACATCAGTATAGTGGGGGTATGTTGGTTTATAGGGTAGCGTTGTCAGTAATGACTACAACAGCAGGAAGTTCTAGTAAAACCAGAGGGCAGACAGAAAAGAATGTGATCTGATGGGATACAGAAGGTTTGTAGCAGCTGGGAGGTAAGCTGAGGAAGAGCAGTTGTCAAAAAACCAGAGATGAGATCAGAGAAACAGCTGTTCAAGTGCAGAGAGGCAGGAAATAGCACTTGCAACTGTGAAACCTGAATAGGGGAAGCTTATACAGAGATAAGAGGTTTGGGGTTTTTTTCAAAACTGGAAAATCAGGAAAGAAATCTGGTGAGAAAATGGGGACTATAGATGATGCAGAATAACAAAGAGCTCAGATCCACATGTTTTAAGAATCAGTAACTACTAAGAGTTTCTGACCGCAGTAAAAGATGTGGATACCTCAACCACTTTCTTAACAAACTATGTTTTAATTAGTATTCTACTTTGCAGCAGTTAAATGAAAGAAAAGCTACAGCATCCTGGGGGCTACATACACTTCCAGATGCTGCCTGTAGTCATGCCACACTGGGTAACTCCATTTAACATTAGCCAGTGGTCTTGGGGCCAGCTGTGCCAGTGCTGCACCAGCTCGGAGGGGCTCACCTGTGAGAGTCCTTGGGCATCTCTTGCCCAGCTGTGAGCTGCTCCTGACTGGCAGGAACACACTGGGAGCAGAAGGGCAGCACTGGCTGCACCCAGCTTACCCAGCATCAAAAGCAAAGGGAGACAGAAGGAATCTGAGCACACAGGGAGAAGGGAAACTGAAGTAAAAATATTTAATTAAAGCAACAATTATTAGTTGGTTATGAGGGGCCCCAAGAAAATTTCCTTTTTCAAGTTTTTATTTCCTTATTTCTGAAGGAAGTTATTTCTGTTTGCCAAAAAATATTCTTAAGACTTGAAAAACACTTAGACCCAGAGTACAAAAAATAAAAAATAAAATCTGTAATCAACAGGTGCAATATTCTACAGCCTTTTATTTTATTTTTTGTTGTTGTTGTTCTGGTTTTTAGGGGTTGTTTGCTGTGGGTTTGCTTTTTGGGTTTTTTTGTTGTTTGTTTGTTTGTTTGCAAGAACAGTCACAAAATTGATCCCATCAAATGTAAAAATTGTTTTTCCAAATTTATACCACAATTAAAGCAGACTTCAAAGTGGCATAACCTTATCTTCACTTAAGCCAATGTATACCAGTATCAAATGACAGTTGCACATGCTCATCAATAATGAACAGCAATCCTGAACATCATGTTCAGGTGACAAGCTAAATTAAACATAGAGTGCAAGCTACTATTTCAGCATTCTTCAGAAATATTAATTTTGTTAGTCACTTCAATTTACAGCAGTGTCAGTAGCAACATTCCTACTTTTATTCTATCCTGCAATTTGACAAGAAAAGAAAACAGGAATAGAGCTCAAATGTCACAATGGGAAATAGAGTTCTTCTCTTTTCCATCGCTTTCTTTTGAACTTCCTTTCCAAGTGGAATTGTCACACTTCTTTCTACAAACATGGCATCCCACATGGGAAAAGTGTGCAGCTGGTATTATCAGCTCTGATTAGAATAACTGTTTTACTTGCTTTATTAATATTATTTCTATTGGTATGTTAAGTCTCTGCCCTTAGTTCTTGTTCAGCTCTGGTCTGCAATGCCATACACACAGATTATTCCAAGAGCATTATCTACTCCTGTACTCCTATTACTGACCCTTCCTATTTACAGGAAAATGCCAGCATTTGCCTTTGCTGAGTTTCTTCTGTTTGATTATAGGTCACTTATGATATCCTGTAGGTACCATTTTGCAACCAATTACACACTTTCCTGACACTGCATCCAGTCTAATTCTGACTACCTTGCTTATGAGTGTTGCATTAGAAGTGTGAAGATACTTAAAAACACATGACAACTGTTCCTTTTCCCTTAAGTCAAGGCCTGCCATACTACTGAAGGATTTTTTTATAAATCTATTGAGTCATATTCTGTCAGGAAAAATCATTTCAGAGTAGTGTATGTGCTATAAACTCACTCCAATAGCTTCCATGTGTACACAAAAGAAAATCACAACATTATCATACACAGCCTGTAATACAAAAATATTATTTGAAAGGTGCTTTGAAAAAAGGAATTCCATTTTATACTGCTGGGAAGGCAGGCGTGGGAGATGGGTGATGGTGGAAAAAGAATATTCCTGACCCTTTTCAAGATGCCTGATCTGTTATTCATTTCTAATGGTAAAAGGTAAAAGTGCAGATAATGCAATGGGTTTATATGCTATTGAAGTGATCCCCAGCTGCTTGTTCTGAAGCTGGTTTATGATTTCATACACTAAGTTTCCTTGCAGTTCATTTTTCTCCAAATATGTGGAAACCCCAAACTTTCAATTTCCAAAGCATTTTTCAATGGCATTGGATTTAAAATTCACTTGAGCACTCTCTATTGACAGTTACTACCAATAAAATGCTAATTTTCGGACGTAAAAGTAACTTCAAGTCTCATATCTTCAATTTTTTTCCACTCAAATAGCTCAACCAGAAAGCAACTTGGCCAATCTTTACGGCACATAAAACTCATCTACATTTTGTTTCTTGGTCATCTGGGAATTCAGGCAAAAACAGCTGCAAGAAGAAGGTTTGTTGAATGATTTCACAAATGTGTGGTATCAACTTTCAGTCTTAGTTTACACCATTCTTAATCCATTGATAGTGTTTTCTTTGTGCATGCAAACACTTAAAGTTATAAAGAGGTTATTTCAGAACTTGTTTTCTTAAGAATTGCATTACTATTTATAAAACTATTGCACATACTATAACATTCATATAAAGTCCCCATTCTCCCCACCAGAGAAATATCACAGAGCATAATTTTAATTAACTGAATCCCCACTGCTCCCTAAACCTACCTTTTTTGGCGTGAAGGCCAAGAAGCATTGCAAAGATGACCCTTCCTCTAAGTTAACTGAATACAAATGAGGCTTTGAACGAGAACGGTCCATCACTGCCAAACAAAATTCATAATCAAATTACAGATGTCATTACATGAAATACCAACTTTATAAGAGCTACAGTATTTCAAAGTGATTTCCAGTATCAAGTATGTACATATTTGCACGGTAGGCAATTCTCACAAAGTTACAATGGAATATAGTATCTCCCATAAGGATTCTGAAGGTGATTTTGGGCAGTATTAATCACCGGCAATTCTCATGGAAGTTATTCATTTGTGAGAACACAGTATTTCAGACAAAAAATAACCCAAAATGACATTGTTGTTTACCTTTGAATAAAATTGTTAGGCTAAAATAGTTAATTACATAATAAACTAATAGCACTGGGATAAAAATACAGTTGTCTGAAATTGGCTGTTTTTTTATTAGTATTTTGGTTTTTTAATTAGTTTTAGGCATAATATAAATTTCCAATAAGGCTTGCTTAATTTTTCAGACTCCCATGTTCAATTTTAAGGCACTGGCAGGAGCACAAGTTTCCAGCAAAGGTAATATTCCTCCAAGATCAGTATCCATCATGGAACACCAGGAGAATTCATCCAATATTCACCATTTGAGTACTGAGTATTGAGTACTGAGCCTGACTGGATGTCACCTGTTCAAGCACAAACTCTGATCCAGAGATGATGTGCAATGATCTGATCCCAGGCTGGCTGCTTGCTTGTTGTAAAGAGCCTTACAGTTCTTTTCCAACTTAAGATGGCTGACTAGGAGCCCTCACCTTCCCTTTCCTTTTAAGTACATCACATCATAAGAAAACCCCTATAATTTTGGGAGATCATTTTTTGCCTCATCCACATACAGTTAACATAAAGATACAACTAAATTTGATTGTACTGTCTCGCCAAAGAGTCTTGATTTCCTGAGTTTGCAGCTTTGCTTATAAAGCCTCTTGTCCCACAAAATTCTCTTGTGAATAATGATGGTGGAATATCCAAGGAGATGCTATGATTGAAGCAGGAAAGCCATTAGCAACAATGTGCAGGATAAGAATCTGAACTAGCTCTACCAAGTAAAAAATAATTTAATTCCACTACTGTCCCAATAACTTCCTGAGCTGGGCATTCATGCACAACAGAGGCAATGTCATTAACCTGCTGACACCCTGTCCCTTTGGGAAAAAGAAAAGTCTAAACCCTTATACTGTTGATGAAACAATCAAAAGATAAACATTGTCAAAAAGTGGGTATGAGTCCATGAATAGGGAATTATTACAGTTGTTTGGCTTCATTTGTTTGGGGTTTTTAAATATTTTATTTTAACTGGTAAGAGGATGTTTCAATTTTTTTATTTTACCTTAGCAACTATGGGGGGAAAAATCTACAGGCAACCTGAAATTTAGCAAATATTTATTTTTGTTAAATGTCATCTTATAGGCAAACCAAAATGTCTCCTCTTAATTTATATTAAGCAACACTTTTAAAATAATTGCTTTAGGTTTTCTTACCTAAAATGTGGCTACCAGAAATGGTCCGACAAATTTTCTCTTAGCATTATTCATTCTCTATTTTATGAAAATTCTGATATAGCAAAAGGAAATACCTGAACTGTCTTGAGTACTCAATTTAAAATCCCTATACTTTGAAAAATCAAACTCCACTCTGGTACATGATTGTCCTTTGTTCTGCAGCAAAAATGGAATTGATTTTGTAGCACCAAGAGAAATACCACCATATTCAAATAGTCCCTACAAGTGTAAAGGGAAAAAAAATGGGTCAAAGCACTGTGAAGTCAAGTTTATAACTGAACATAATACAAAAAAATTCACAAGATTCACAATTTATAACACAATAACATTATTGGTTAATCCATAGTCTCATATAACCTTTATCTTTAAAATCTTTCCAGGGCACAAAATAAGAGTTTAGAATTTAATATCAAGTCCAGTTAAAACCATCAGAAAAGTTTTCATCATTCAGTAAACAGATCAGTGACTTACTTTTCCTGTTATTGCATTTTTTGCTATAACTACCTTAAGAAATCCTCTGCCTTTAAACATACTTATCCCAGACTGTCAAGTTCAAAAACTAAAGCTGTCAGCTAACATTTAGTGCAACTGTTATATGTGTATTTGTCCTTTAATATCTCCTCCTAGGTTCATCTCTTTGATAATTTTCTTGGGAAGTTAGTTTAGGAAGAAATGAAAAATATGAAGTAGAGAGGAGCCACTTTGACATCTAGATGAAGCAAAATATTTAACCAATCTTACCAATTGCTACAATTTCTTCACACTTACCACATCAATGTTTATTTCAGTGATCTCTGAAAATCCACCAATCCTAAGCCTGAGATCTGCTGCATTCCTCACTGCTACCTAAGTGAAGAGACAACACTGGGACTGTGCACAAGGTTATTTTAATATAACTATCTCACCAAACCTGTCATAATTACATGAAAAAATGTTTAACACAAAAAAAACCAACACAACCCTATCCCACAGATACAGAGCACAGAGAGTAAATATAAATTGCATTGAAAAAATGAAAATAACCCTATAATATAATGCATTTTTGCTGCAGAAATATGAAGAGAAAGTAAATGCCTTCATTTTCTAGAATATATGTATGCAGATTCCAGAGACATGTGGTTTCAAATCACGCCTTTGTGGCATACCACATCTGGGAGAGATATAGCTAGATAGATACAGCTGTTATTTAAAAATACAGAACAAAAATAAAAACAAACGTAACAACCACAACTCTAAGTTGAAAGAAAGACCATTGACCAGTCTTCCCCAATTCTGCAAAGATAATATTACAGGAGGCTGTGTTACTAGAATGAGCAGGTTTTTCCAACAGGAAAAATCTGTGTTCAGCAGCTGTGAGGATTGGAATGTGTATCACAACACACATTGCTTGACAGAGGTGCTGGTACAAGATAGACACTTTGTTCTGGGGAATATTAAATCTGTTGCACAAATGGAAAAAAATAAATGAATACTAGGCTTAACAAGCTTAATATATGCAGCCCCAGAAGATGGGAAATCCAGGATTAGTCAGAAATGGTAGCAAAGTTCAGGCCCTTGATAGCATCTTTTTTCCCAATCTCACTTATATTAGGAAACAGGCATGCAGAAAACAAAGTACTTTACATGTTTATTGCACACCTAGTATCACAGCAAATCTACTAATAGAGCCATCTCTGAGAAAACCACAAAAAGAAGTCAAGAAATTAAAAACATAAGAGTATTCCAATCCTGCCTCTCTACAGATTACAAAAACTGCAGGTATGTCTACATTATCTCGTAAAGAACAATCACACATTACTTCCAACAGCTTGTCAGTGATATAATATGAATCAGCTCAAACTGAGAGACTGCTTTGATACTTCTGAGCAGGACTGAGACAAAAAAAACAAACAAACAAACAAACAAAAACAACAACAAAAAAAACAAACCCAAAACAAAACAGAATAAGTTACAACCATAATGATCTGCTGCAAGAAAACCTTATTCTTAAAAAGGCATTAGAACACTGGAAATAAAATCCAAAAGATGCATGAACATATGCACAAAAGCACACAGGATAACACTCAAAACATGAAGTTGTTCCAGTTTTGAAATACCTCCACTTTTTTATCAAAACTCATGTGCGTCTTTGGAGTGAAAGAGATTTTGAGGTCAGCAACGCCTCCCACAGGTATCACTCCTTCAGAGGGGGTGATTTTCATTCCAGGCAGTGGGTTTGTGTCACAAACCTTCACAAACACAAACAAGAAACACACTGAGAAAAGTGTTTGCATTCATTGGTTTTGGTTGTTGTTTTATTTATACCAATATATCTATCATAAAGATTTTATATTCTTGCAAGGAAAATCCTCATAGCATACAATGCTAACTTGGACTTAGAAGTTTGGGGAGAAATGCAAGTAAATAAAATAAAGTAACAGATTTCTAAACGTAACAGTCAGTTTCTAATACGAAATAATTTCTGCAACCAATTAGAAACCTGGAGTTCTGAGTTTTGGGTTGTTTTCATTAAGTTATGAAAATTAAGACTTGCTATCTAGCAAGTCTTCAAAATATTTTACAAAACGTGTTTTTCAGTGACAAATAAATTCATCACTTCTTTTTTGACATTCACAGTAAGATGGGACACAGAACCCCAATTCTGTATGGCTCAGTAATAATATTAGAAGTAAATACTCAGTTTACCCACATCTAGCAAAGACAAAAAGGAATTTGTTCTCTTCTGATGCACTCCTAACAGACAGCTTCTTAAAATATGGCTACACAAGTGACAGTGACCAAGACCAATAAACTCTGTCTTGGCTTAAGAGCAGGCTGGGTATATTAGTTTGTGTTTCAGGCTATGCTGATTTTATTCTTTCAGGCCCAGCCTCCAAGACTATGGTATTACTTGTTATTCAATGCTCAGCTGATAAAAGAGAAATCTGGTACAAATCAAAATAAATTAAACATGTTTCTCAGTACTGTAATAATGCAGTAACAAAAGCTCTGAGGATTTTAATGAAAATTACTTTCCTTCAGTAACTACAGCAATTATCCTGTGATCAGGAAAACTAATGAGGTTATGTTTCCTACTAATTTGTGTAGCATGTCTTTACCCACTCTGGCATCCATCTCATCCCTTCTTCAATTCATTGCACAGCCCCTCTTGCCCCTGGATGTTGGTTTAGCAAAGTCATCCCATGTGCTGTGACTGCTCTGGGTCCCTGCATGCACTGCCTGGACAGCAAGGGCAGGATGACCACCCAGTTTGCTCTGTCTCTCAATGCAGGAAAACATCCAATAAATGCTTTTCCATAGGGTACACCACTGTGAGGTTCTACCCTCACCCCTGGCTCTCAGAAAACTGCTAGAATCATTTAAGTCATCATCACTTTGCTTTTATTTGTCCCATCTACTCATCAGTGCACACTTGACAGAGAGACAGAATTCCTATTTACATCAATCTTGTTCATCCAGAAAACATCACCAAACCTTAATGGGTGCACATTTAATATCTGTAAACACAAAACTATAACATGATCTGGTAAAATTAACACCCTTCTGCTCCCCAACCCAAGGAATTAAGTGTGCTAGAAATCATTTTCTCTTACTTGGAAGTATGCATGGTTGGATCCTGTGTTTAGAATACTGGCTGTCTTACAGGTAGTGAAACCAATTGAACTATGAGTGAAGGATATACTTGAAGCCATAAACTGAACTTTAGTAGCACCAAACTATTAAAAAAAAAAAGAGAGAAAACAAGCAAACCATATAAAATATTCCTAAGTACAAACAAATAATTCAGCCTAATTTTTTACTATATGAAGGACTAATATAGTTGTGCAAGTACATAAATGGGAAGTATTCAAATAGGAAAAGACAGCTTAAGTGTGAGACAAGATTTACTCAATGTAATGAATTTATCTAGATTCAAATTGAACAGACTGAACCCTACAGATATTTCTGGACTAATTTCAAGACCAATAAAAATATTTTAATTAAATTTAATTTAACAGCACAAACTCCATTAACTCCAAATGTGTGATCAGGACAAGCTATTTCAGAGATATTAATAGCAGAAGAAATGCAAATATTCTAATTTACACACATCCTGGTTTACATATGGCAAACTTCCAAGACCTCAAAAGAAGAGGAAGAAAAGAAAAATAGCTACTGAAAAAAAAAAAACAAACAAACAAAAAAAAAAAAAAACACCAAAAAAAAAAAAAAAAAACACCACAACACCACCAGGATCATCAAAACAAAGGGAAACGTTTTCTTGACTCTCAATATAAGATCTAGAACACATAGCCAATAGAATGTAGTGGAAAAAAAGGAAAAAGTCTTTCTTCTTCATACTCCCTGGTATGCAACATAAGACAACAAATAACTACCCAAAGCTGAATGTCACTGTTTATAAGCCTACCCAGAACATGGCTTCTCAAATACCATGTTCAAATAACACCACAAAATTAAATTAAGAGTCTGTTGTTACCTTGAAACTCTGAAACATACCTTCCCACATATATCTAGATTTTTATTCTTTTAGTAAATGATATGTATCTAAAAAACTGTTGTATCACCTCTCAACATTTCTTTAGTCAAACTAGACAAGCCAAGCACAATAATTGGCCTAGAACATATAAGGACCACTAAGCTGTGATGCCAAAGGAAGATTATCATCAAAAGCAAGAAAAAGGTAAATTGTCTTTGTCTTGCCTTCTCCATCATGTCTTTGGAGCATATTCTTTAGTTTAACATGTTAAGTAAAAGCCATATGAAATTAAAATACTTTAATAAAAAATAGATGATAACATAAATATATTTAAGGTATGACTTTTTTTACAGAAATCCACACTTTTTTTTTTTTTTTTTTTGCTCTAAAGCTGTCACATGAATTGTTACCTTTGCAAAACATTTCAAGTTAATTGAATTTCCTTTGCGCACACACAAGGTGAATTGTCCTGTTTCTGGAGTGTTGAATCCTGGATGCCAAACAACTTCACACTCCACATCACTATAGGGCTCCACAAACCCTAAACATATGTACATAATTTAGATGCTATAGCATACACATGTACAGCTGTCAAATTACATTGTATAATTAGAAATAACAGGCACACAGAAGTGAAATGACCTATTACTAAATGTAAGCCTACATTTCTTAGGTGTTGAACAGTCTGACGAATTAAGTAAAATTAGGTCTTGGATTCTCAGGAGCATTGCATAATCTATTTATTAATACCCTGCAGTAAGATGCACTCAAAGTTTACTGGTATTTTTAGCTATGGATTACTCTAATAGTCAACAATGAAAACAAAAATAAAAGAACAGACTATCTTTCTTGCAGATTAGCAACTTGGGGAAAGACCATACACACTTTTTTGCTTGCAATTGAGTCTGAATTTGTATTAGCAGAAACATCTTTTCTCAAGAATCAGAGCATACCGAACCCAACACAGCTAGCACTTTGTTCTTTAACAATGGAGCCCTAACACACCCTGCAGAATATTATTTTTCAAGGAGAAGAAGGTAAAAGCTATGCACACATCTAACAAATACTGATCTATGGTGCAAATGCAGACTAATCCCAGATTGAATTCCATTTATGTTACTCAACCTTCATCAACTTTTTAGCAGTTTCATTCAGTGCTTTTGGAAAATTTCCTGTCCTGATGATGCTGTATGATGTTGCTGCCCCACTCATGAAATGTCAGCAACCTGTGCTGAGAAAAACGTTTACACAAGCACTGCTGGGTGAGTGTTGCATTGCATTGAGGGAAGGGCATACATAGATAATGCTGCTGTGATCCTAAACTATAATCTGATACTGCTTTTGGGATACACTGATATTGACAGAAATCTAAAAATATAGTTGATAGCATCAGCTAAATGTTTGTCTTATTTAATACTGTTGACACATAAGATACATACACACACTGTATTGGCATAGCATACCTTTAGTTGGCTTTATAGTAAATGCAGATTTTCTATCTCCAGTTTCAGCTGTCCAAGTAAAGCCAACAGGATGGTTTCTGGGATTGCATACCCTGACAGTTCTTCTAAACTCTGTCCCTGCTAGGCAGCCAGCAACAGGATTCAAAATCAGTTCCCTTGTAGACAGCTGGAGTTCAATAGGCATTGCATGTGCAATTACCAGCACATACCCAACGTGTTGCTTGTTTATTTTGTACTTGAAAGAGCTGTAACACAAACAAATATGTATCTCTCAATATTTTTGTGCATTTATTATGTTACAGTCAGAGTAAAATTTACACTCAATATAACCGCTTGCAAGAAAATATTTAACAATTGAATGTGAATTTGTCAGTTTAAGACTGACAAGAGAAAAGTTGGCAATTGTTTTGCATACTATTTAAATCATAGTCAGAAATGAAGATCATCCTAAAGGATGATCAGCCTCACATAGTTATTTTAACATTAGAAAACAGAGTTCAAAGCAGCAGGCTAGAAAACAGTTTGCTTATACATTTTCCCATGAGCTGCATCAAAAGACCTGAGCATGGATGTGAGTGATGCAATTGCTAGGCTGGAAAGAGAACAGTATTCTCCATAAAAAATTTCTCCTAGCAAATACATCATAATAGCAAACTTTTTTCCCTGATTCACCTCTAGCTATATAAGGCTTTTCACAGGATAGATTTTTGTTTGTGGTTAAAAAAAAAAAACAAAAAAACCAAAAACACAAGAAAAAGTACTGTACTAGGAAAGTTACGCAACATAAAACTGCATTGATTATTGCAATGTCACCACAGATGAGTGTACACCATTACCAATTATCATGATTACACTTTAAAATCAGCCAGGTGATTTTTTAAAAAAAAATTGGTATTGCCAAGAAAATGTGTAAATCAAGACAAATATAAAAATCCTTACCTTTTAAACATTCCAACAGTGGTTGTCTCAAACACAACTGGAATATGAGTTTTTGTAAGAGGAGGCACCACCTGAGACAATGGAGATGTCTCCTGCAACTCTGCAACTTCAACCTCAATTTGAATCCAAATATGAACTGACAAGTTATTGATGATGTGCAGTTCTTTGGTTGTTGTAGAATACACACAAACATCACCAAAATCTATAGTAGAAGGACCTGAATTATATAAGAAATAAGATCCTCAACATTAAAAGGCAAGGAAATGTAAGCTAATGTAAGGAAACATAACTACTAAAATACTATTAACAAATGTTTTAGTTCTTCAAATTACAAACTTAGTCAGTTACAAAAATCTTGTAGTGGAAAAAATCATCACTAAAACGTGGAAGTAAGTAATACAAGTCAAAAGCCAGCAACATTTGTNCAAATTATCACTAAAACAGGGAAGTAAATGTTTTCAGTAGTACAAGTCAAAAGCCAGCAACATTTGTTTTTTAATTGTGCTTGTTTTAGTCAACTGGTAAAACAAGAAACCAGTGTGCTCACTACTAACAGGACTATTGATATCCATAAATACTTCATTTTCTTAAGGAGATATTTAAAAGGACCAATTGGCACCAATTCACTGAAAGTTTATGTATGCAACCTGTTGGTTTGCTCCCTGATGTGTGACCATTTGGGTTAATAATTCATGTCATGTGATGGTCACAGAACTACTTCATTACCTACTTTATTGCTATCACTAGTTTTTAGGCTGGTCTATAAACTTGAGTGCTCATGGCACTAATGAAACAGCTTACAAAACTCTCAGTACTTTTTGTGTTATTATATTTAACTTGTTCTACCTTTCCCCAGGTATATCAGTTTACATAGCTACACTATTCAAGTTCTGGCTTGACTGAAAATTTTTAAAAGCCCAGGAAATACTGAAAATTCTCTTTTTGCTGTGAAAGAATTTTACTGAATAATATAGACCTTAAAATAGACCTGTAGCAGTCACAAGTGTTGTTAGTAAGTCACTAAGAAGTTTTAGAAAGTGTTACTCCCCACCACAGAACATTACCCTGAAATTATTTTGATGGAAGATCCTGAAGCTTTAGGTTTTGGGGGCATCAATCTTTACTGTTTATTCCCAGAAATATTCTGAGCACTTCCATGAATTGCTGATATTAATGCTGGTCCAGATACTATCCACTAACAAGGCCTAAAGGTATGAGCAACTGTCATGCTGTGGTGATTTCTCTGAAAGAGGTTGTGGTATGAGCAATCTTCCAAGGAAACTCTTCTTTTACATGTTCATACCTAATCATATCTCAATATTTGCTAAGAATTACAAAGCTTTAGGGAAACTACTGTAGGTCTCAAGCTGCCTACCAAATTAAACTGTTTTCTATTTAGGGTGAATAACTATAATCATAAACTGTGTTACTATACATAATTGCTTTTCTAACAACTACATATATTTAGCAACCAAATTAAAAATCTTACCAATGAATATTTGATGAAGCTGTTTGTTTGTCAAAGTTCGCCTACAATCTTCCTTCTCCTGGGTAGAAGATGGCACAGGACTAAGCCAGCTCCAAATCTGTGATAAGCACAAGACACCTCCTCAGAGCAGGATCAAAATTCTTAGGATTTTTATATGGCAAACCCATTATGCTTACATACTACTCAAGCATTTAACTTACTCCTTTGTTTGTAGATTTAGAAACAATTGCTGCTAATTTTCGACTCGTTAACATGCAATTGTCGTCTGAAGGAAGCATTTTGGGCTCTGGCTTCTTCTTGGGAAATTCTGAGATTGAGATGTTTGGTGATTTAAGACCTTCAGCTGGTTTAATGCCTATGCTCACAGGATTGTTATAAATATAAAACTGCCTACAGGGAATGAAAAAAAAAGAATATGGAAACCTGAAAGTTTGAGCATTCCACAATCTACAGTTAAATTATTTAATATTTTTAAACAAAACAATTAATATTTTAAGTAGGAATATTTCATTATTTAAAAACCCTCAGCACAGAAAAAAAAGGTGAAAATACTTTTATTGTTTTGTTTTTTACTATAAGGTAAATCTAGAGAAACAGTCAGATTAAAGGCTTGTATCTGCTTCAGTCCATAGAATATGTAATAATTTACACACTGAATCCATCACTTGGGGTGAGTTAGACATCCTAGTTGGAAATACATATTTATTATATAAAGAGAATCCAAAACAATCAACGTTATGTTTTTTCCTATTAACCATAACCAAGTATTCTTAAAACTTGACATCTCAATTTAAGTTCACTTTAAGCTTAATTTCAAGTGCTCTGCCTTTATCCTACATTTCACCCAGGAAGCGATCTCTATGTGTCAAAATACTTGAAACAAACAGGTTTTGAATGCCATTATAAATGAAAGTCCCAAGACCATAAATATATTGGCATGGGACAAATTTAGGTATATGACTGATGCCACTAAGTTAATTCTGCACATATATTCACATTATCTTGTGAATAAATAAAATATTTATCTACCCTTTAAACCAAGGCTTACCTCACAGCTTCTTTCTCTAAACGACACTGTCTTACATGGGAAATTAAGTCTATGTAGTGTTTCCTATTTGCTTTTCTCATCAGTTGTTCAAAGTCAGTATAAGCAAATTCTGGGTCCACGTAATTGTATCTCTCAGTCTTTGTGAAAATAGTCCTAAATATTTAAAGAGAATTATAGTTTCATTACACACGCAGAATGACACTGGATCTTGTTAGAATGAAAACATAATTGATTTTGATACATATATATTTCGTTCCAAACATTCTTTTTATCATACCTGATTATTAATATTTGACCTTGTAAAGGAAACCATAAAAATGAAATACTGCAAGTGTAATAGCTACACTTGTAGTTTCACATAATAAAACTCAATAAATTTTTTGTGCAAGAGACTCAAGAATGCAATGAATTTTAAAGTACGTTCAGCCTGAAAAAAACCCCCAGCATACTGTCATATGAGTAACCAATCAATCTACTATATGATTTATATAAATGTGTGGGTTTAAATATTAGATTCACAGAATTTTTACCTGTACTTTTTATTCCATTCACTAGGCCTAAGGCTGGCTGCACGATCATTGGGAAAAGCTATAAGTGCGTCATCCTTACAATTCCTGTTCTTCCGGTGAATATGAATTTGTGTTTGGGTTGATTTAAGGATTGCCACAGGTGCTGTATCACTGAGCTGTTCTTTGCCACGAACTACAAACTGTCCAGTTTCATTGGAAATCAAGGGTGTTATACCTTAAAATCCAAATAAAACATAAACTAATATTTTCTACGCAAAATTCAAAGTCTTAAAAAACATGTCTAATTTACAATGGTCTACCCAGCAGTACAACAGTCAGACACCCATCCCACAGTGTCTTCCTCAGACAAGAGGGAAAAAAATCATTCACATCATGCCAAGAGCCAACTGCTTCCCTTGGCCTGGACCAAACAAACCAGAGTTCAAACCAGCTGTGTCCAGCTGTGATGCTGTCTTGCACAGACACATCAGACACTCAGAGCTGCCTGTCACAACATCAATCACAGTGTCCTAAAGCTTGTCTTAAGGGCTGAAAAACAGAGGCATGAGTTTTGACAATATCTCACAAGCTAGAACAACTAAAAAGACAGCTCGGATCTTCTTCACTCAAGTTTTACAAAAGCACATATACATGAACATTGAAAAGAAAATTACAGCAGAAATAAGGTCAAACTTCAAATGCCCTTTCCTCCCTCACCTACAAAAAGACATTTATTAAACAGGGAGGTTTTTTACCCACTTTAGCCTTACTTTAATCCATCAACAAAAAATCAAAAACTACATTCCATCTTCTAAGTGATAGAAGGGATTACAACTTTCACTGGCCAGAAAGGCACAGTTTGCAAGAAGCTTCATTCCAGTCTCTCCCCTGCTTTCAGCTGAATACAAAGACACAAGTACACATATTCATCCACAGTCACTGGGAGAAGATAACAGGAAGATATAGAACCATCTGGAAAAGGATCTGAAAAAAACAAGGCCATTTTTCCCCCACACTTCAATGAAGCTTAAAAGCAAAACATAGATATCCCTCATAATGTTTTTATAAACCTGCAAGTGGAACCAGGACGGGGACATTAACAGAACAAATGGTAGACAAGAGCACATAGAAAGCCTGAAAAAAATGAGTACTAGATTAAATCTTTTATCTAAAAAACCCACTTCTTCTAATTGGGTTTCTGAAGCAGGAAAACTGAAGGAGCTCTGGATTTCAAAAATAAAGAAATTGCCAAACTTCAGTTTCTCATCTAGTCTTGATAGCCATGGATTGGAAATACCTTCCTGAAAGTAGCAGGAATGCCCACTGGCCTATCAACTATCCCAGTACTTGTAAGAAGAACAGCATTTTATCATAACTTCCACTTTTTACTCTCCCACAATGGAAAATATGGGTATTGCCTTCCTGTTTCCCATTAGGGAATATATCCTCAAGCTGGTAGCAGAGTAAATAAAGGGTAAAGAAACAGAATTCAAGTTCCCTTCCTGATCCACACACAGCCACCACACGCACCAGTGCACAAGGCAGGCAATTGCACTGGTGCTGCAGAGGCTGCAGCACATTTGATGTTAGAAAAAAATCATGATTGCCATGACAGGTTTATAATCCAGTGACAGCTTAGTCAAATCTACTGCAAAGTGGCTGTTCGTGGAAAACATCTGCAACACAAAGAAAAAGTTACGGGCTAATTATTGCATTTCCTGAAAGACTCTTTATGCTGGCACAGGCTTCACAGGATGGGAAGAGTCAGTGGACACAGGACCGGTAGCAGGCTGTATGAACTGGCAAATTCATCTGGCAGTAGTAATCAAAAATATATGAAGAACATCCTGTTATCTTCCCTAGTTCTTCCTGTGCTTTACACTTACTCTCAATTTATTCTGAAACATCTCAGCACTGTGCAGCAGCATCGCTTGCAAAAACTGAACCTTAAAAAAGTCAGATAATCATATGATGAAAATTCATGTTTTAATAGTTCAAATTTTAATACAATTATGGGAGGGTGTACCATTATTTTAGCCTTTGTTTTGCAGTCTTATGGGATATATGCCATACAACTGAGCATTCCCTCCAGTTCCAAAGAGATATGACTTATTACAAGCAAACTAATAGTAGTACAATATCTCCTTTAAAATCTAAAAATGTGCTTTTAAAACATTTTATCACTTTTGTCACTTATGCTTTTAGCAACTTACCAGGATTAATTGTGAATACAACACTTGTTTGTTTAGATTTGCACACACCAAGTAAGGTCAAATATATTTGATGGATAGATTTTGTCTTCAAAGCATCAACATTATTTTTATCTACTCCTGTACCAATGATATCAATAATTTGCTTCATCTCAAAGGTTCCTATTTGGCGTGGAGAAAACGAAATCATCACTTCCTGGAAAAGAAAACTCATTATGAGACATATGAGACAATAAAGAGTCAAGTTTTGTGTAATTCTGTATATGATTGAGTCTCTGAGTCACTTCTCTCCACACTTACCTCTAAGACAGGTATTCAAAACTGGGCTTGCAGAATATGCCAAGAGAATATTCCAATTATGTAATTTGTACTACATAAAAATTAGCAATATAAGGTAACATAAAAATGTGACACGTTAGAACACAAAAAAGTCTCATTTGTTCACTTATGAGAGAAATCTTGTGCCTTGACTTACTGGTTTGGGAAATTGTAAATGTTTCCATATTTGACTTATTATTTGGCAAAGTTTCTTCCATTAAAAGAAATCTTATCTTACTTGAATATTTGTGATTTACTGAAACAAATTTAAAGTATCCTTCAAAAATATTTGAGTATGAATCAATCTTCTCAAATCAGTAAAATAAAAAAAAAAAATACAGATAGGAAAAACTCTTGTAAAATGACCTTAGTAGTCCAATCTTTTTTCCTAATTTAAAATAATATTTGTTGCTTCCTGGAGTAGGGAAAGAGCATTAAGAGACTGTACAAAATTAAAAAATATATTTGGCTGATATTAAAAGCTATTGCTACTGAAATGAAATTCCTCTGCTTTTACTTTTAAGAAATTCCACCTCTAGCCACTGTAAAATAATCTTCACACTTATCTAACCTAAGAGAAAGAAGGAGTTACCTTTTCAGATTTTGTTTTAAGCGTTCCTCTTTCAGGAGAAACATTGAAGTGAGCAGCCTTGCGGAACTTGAACGTTACTGGAAGGAACTCGGATTCATTTTTCACTGTGCACACAACTGATGTTTGTTCACCCAAAAAACAGTCCTTAAAATTAATTACTCTTCCTGGCTTAAAAGTTAATATCACAGGAAATCCAGAACCCATCAAAGCTAAGTCCACGTGACGAGAATGCTTCCCTGCATCAGACAAACACAAAAACAAGCAAACAAACAAAACCTCTCTCACAACCATTATCTCACTGATAGGACAGTCACAAAAACAAAATAATACTAAAACCCAATATGTTTTATAATGCAGTTTCTATAAAACTAATACAGAGATCTGTACTTCTAAAAGCTGTTAGCCAATGCATTCCCTCAGTAAGGAAGTTGAGGATGATCACATATGCACTTGAAAATGCACAAAACTAGTATTATAAAAATGTTAGTGACCTGCAAATGGCTGGGGGTGTTTTATTTCCTTCAAATATTCCCATTTATAATTATTATAATTTATAATTAAGTGATAGGTGTTCACTCACAACACAAATAAATCCCTGCTTTTTACTGACTGTTCAAGAGGTTTCAGTGCTAAAGCATTCAAGATGCAAGTTAATTTATTTGTATTGATATAAACGAAAAAGCAGATTGACCATAAAACTATTAAGATGACCAAGAATTTAAAAGTTAAAAAAAATCAAGCTATATAGTTTTATCATCTATATATATACATTTTTGATGGTGACTATATATCTCTAACATACTTGTGGTTGCTGTGGCATCACCACTGAGGCCCTGCAGAGAGCTGCCTCTCTCCCCAACAGCTTCAAATCTCAAAAACAGGACATAATCTTGAATCAGTGATGCGTCATTCACTTCAAAGTCTCTTTCAAATTTTCTGTAAGAGTCACAGTCTCAAATTAAAAGATGGAAAAATAAATAAATCTCCAAACCCAATCCACAAAAAATCAAGACATACTTCTTCACATCCAGTCGGGCTTCTTTGTTGCCAGTAACAACTTGAAAAAATGATCTTTATACTTCCTTTCAGAAAATGCAAATAGTAACAAATTTAAGCTCATCAATATCTGTGAGTTTATTATACCGGTAATCTGATATCTTTTCCAGTCTACAACAGTTTTCTAAACTAATATCACATGCATAATAACTACCTGTACTGAGTTTAAGTAAGGGAAAATGGCAAGAGCACATTTGCTTTTTCTTTTCCTTATCCAAGAAGAAATGTTTCTTTATGTTTAGTTTTTGCTTTTGTTTTGGGTTGCTTTTATTTTTAATGAGATGACAGCTCTCCAATATGTTTCTCTCTCTTCGTGGTTAATATATGGCAAAATCTAATAAAATTCTTATTCTCACAAAACCATCCTAACCAGTTCTTGGTCCAAATACACCCCTAGGGTATTATAAAACATTAAATCACAGAAACACTCCAGGCTTTGCTTTCTTATTTGCAGAATCACATCAAGAAATTTCTTTTAACACACAGAAATACATAAGATGTTACTCAGAAATAACTTGTAGACATACTAACTCAATTATTTTCTCTAAGAGAACTTTTGCAGAACAGTGTAGATCAACCAACTTGTGTGTGTGTGCATTTCACTGGTATCACTCACTCTGGACTAAAGCAGATTGTAATCAAAGATTTCTCATAAGGTGGCAAAGTTCCTTGATTGGGAACACACAAGATCAAGGTGGAAACATCTACATCTTTATTTTTCAGGCTTAAGTCATGTAAGACAGCATCTGTACTCCCCTGAAGATCTGTCCCCTAAAAAAAAATCAAAAATATGGAATAGTTCACCCTGTTCTGCTTTCCCTTTTGTGTTTTTTTCCTATACATACATTTTCATGTATAACAAATAACAGGACGTATCATAGGAAATAGCAGTCACATAGTTACACAGCACATGGCAAATTAACCAATTTCTAAATCAATTTCATGTCAATGTCTTGAATTCTCTTTTTTAAACATGATTCTCAAATTATTTCACTATCTGAGAAAAATAAGTGAAATCACAGATCATTAATATCTTAGAACTCCAATTGTATTTTGATAACTCCTAGTAAATAATAATTGAAAAACTAAATTCTATAGTTAAATTGAAATAAAAAACTTGTTGGTTGGACAGATGTTTCAGAAAGCCTACTGATCAGGAAATAGTATGACACAGTAAACAATACTAGAAGATGAATATTGAGAAATTAAAAATGCAAAAGCAGAAATGAAAACAAGTTTTCAACTAAAACGAAAACCAGGGCAGTTTCTTACCATCTCTCCCCCAATGGCATTGTCTTCCAGTACTGCTACCCAATCCAGACTCTCAGGGCTTTCATTGTATAAATGTACTTTTTCTGTCTTTGAAGTCCCAAAGTAAAGAGGTCCAAAGTTAATGCATTTCAGTACTTTTCCACAAGATACTCCAAGAACTTTGAGAACTTGTTCAACCACAACACCTTTGATCCACACTTCAGCGCAGTCACGACTTTCCAACTCCACTCTGCCAGTTGGAGCAGCAAGCAGCAACAAGTAATGTAGAGAAGTGTTAGAAATAATCAGTTTGGTTAGTTTGCATTGTATTAGAATCTGTGCCCAAAAAAAAACTATGACCCAATCCAAGCATTCAAATCACTGGCTTTCCATAAATAAACTAAGTGGGAGAGCAGGGCAAGTGAGCACATCAATGCCCAATGACAAGAATATCACCAATCAGGAAAAAAATCACACATTACATGGTGGAGTTTTGGCTTTGGTTTGTTTTCCGCCTTTTTTTAAATCTCTGAAACGATGGGAGTGACATCTGCAAAGAATCAGGAGGTGTTCACAGGCAGTATACAACTGCTCTTATCCCTGAGTCTTTGTATCTAAACACCAATTTTAGCATATAAAACCTAATTTTCTTGTAGGGAACTGGAGCTAGAAGTTCATCTGAATAAGCATGAAAGAAACTGTAGCTGTTCCTGCCCAGAAGCTTGTCTTGATGATTCCACAATAAACCAACAAATCAACGACACCCTATTCCCACATTGCCCAGAGAGGCTGTGGACTCCCCACCACTGGAAGTGTTCAGGGACAGACTGGATGGGGCTCTGAGCAGCCTGGTCTGATGGACAGTCCCTGTCCACGGCAGAGGGGTTGGAAATAGAGGATTTTAAAGTCCCTTCCAAGCCAAACCATGCTGGGATTCTAGGATCCTGTAAGTTATGCATTTAAAAGCAATCTACTCCAGTGTTGCAAATACATTCCCTCCAGCAAAAATAAGACACACCAAAGAACACCAGAATATTTCTGAGACTCCTCAAACACAGAGCTAAAAGAAAACATGCAGTTACAGAAGCTAAGAAAATTAAGGAATACAGGATGTGCAGAAAGGTGTAAGTTACAAAATCTCCTGACTAGTTTTATTCTGAGAAATGTGCAAACATCCCAGATCATTACAAATTATGACAGATTTTTATTAACACAGCCAGGTATACAATTTATACATCACTTTTCTGTGGAGATAATATAACAATCAAATTAATTAAATAAAACTAAATATTAAAGACAGCAACTGACACTGAGGAATTCAACTTTTTAGACGACCATTCATAGTAAAGACTAGACTTAGTAACAGACAAAAAAAATGAAATTTATAGAGTTGTATCTCTTCAGTCATACACTCACTTCATCATTTCCTTGATGACTCCGGGAACATCTGTGCAGATATCAACTTTAATTTTCCTTACAGATTTTGGCTTTATCACTCCTCTGGCAGGTTTTATGTTAAGCAGGACAACCCCATCATATAATACTCTAAACACACCTAGAAAAATTCAGAGCAATCAACAGAACTCTACACAATATAAAGCTGTATATTTATATGCTTCTATTACACACTTGAAATTGCAAAACACAATACAGATGTTCACAAGCAGTGTATCTTTCTACGAAAACAGGAAAAATAGAGTTAACCTTTTTACAAGCTATTTCCAAGCAAGAGTAGGTCATTATTTCCAGCCTTTCTTTAATTATTACACCCACATGTCCAATTCCATTTGCAAGCTGTGATTTGAACAGGAAAGGTACTCACATTACAAACGAAAGTGACTTTGAAGTAGCTGTAAATAACACCTGCAAATATTATACAAAGCTTTAAGAAGCTACAGTAGCCAGAAAGTTAAGTGCATACTGCAGGGTTACAACAGCTACTGTGGAAGGGAACAGCAAATACTTCTAGGTTATAAAAGTACTTTTTTAAAATGTGAAAAAAAACCAGTATTTAACCAACAACATTAATTATCTGACATTTTGTAACAGGCACAAAGAAATTGTTTCAAATGTATGAAAAATGCACTCTTTGATTTCATATAAAAGAGATCAGAAAAAAATCACTGAGATCAGAAGCAGGAACAAAGTATTCCTTTAGTCCATGTAATGACAGAAGAAATGCCATCCCTGAGCACAGAGCACTTTCTGTTCACAGAGTTTACGTGCTGCCTGTTACTGTGACCTGTGTTGATTTACAGAGCCTACAGAAACACAGATTCAGCTGCTCTTCCCTTATCTGTCTCCAACACATCCTTTACTAACCATCACCTTTTTCCTAATTTTCATCTAATCCTATCAAACTCCACCATGCAGCCTGCATGTATCATGCAACAGATTTTATAACTAGAAACACTTCCCTACATAACAGGAAAAAAATAATTATCATACAACTTAGTTGTAGATGCATACATATTGCAGGTTATCTCATTTTCTTTACCTAAGCATAATTGCTCAAAGTAGTAAGTTAGCATATATGAGAAAGGCCTGATTATATAAACTACATACTACATCTTTAAGATGAACCAGCTAGGAAAAAACACCTGCAATATTTTCTCCTTTTACTTCATGGAAAAAAAAAATAAAAGATCTGCTTTGTCTAGAAGGAAATTTGATTTTTTTTTTTTTTGGTTCTTTTAAATATTGCAACTGTGTGTTTCTGTAATCATGTATTTTCTCTTGGTACAATATGAAAATCCAGGACAAATGTTCCCATAACTTTGGCCTAATGCAAAAATAAAGGCAGCCTTTAATGTAACAAGCAGCTGTACAAATGAGGGACAAAAATAATTAACTGCCCTAAATTTGTTGTTTGAAACTCAGCATAGTTTCCACCCTGCCTCTGGAGAAAGGTGTCTGCAGCTTTGCCCAGTGCAAAAGGCAGTCCAACAGGTTCCTTAGATCATATAAGCTCCTTTGTCCATGTTTCTTACTCTCCTTGGAATAGCTGCTCACAGAAATTTAAGGATGTGTCTGTTTTAAAAGCCGTAGGATTTCAAAAGCTACGGCAGCAAGACAAAAAGCCTCTCATTATCTTCTAGCAACAAATACAATTCAATTCCCATCACAGAGGACTCTAGCTTAGACAGTTCAGGGAACTTGGAGTTGCTTATTCACGAGACAGGTCTGGGCACCACAGAAGCACAACTCAAGAGCAGACGTGATTTGCTGCTGTCTATGCTGGGCACACTAAGGCAATGAGCAGCTATTATTTTTACATCTTCCAAATGGGACTCAAAAGTAGAGACTCATAAAACTTTCAAAGTTCTAAAGTATTTTTTCTTTCCTAAATGGAAATATAGTACTGGCTACATAAACAGTGAGCCATGTACAACACCTGCAGCCAAAATACTCATAATCTGTATAACCCCAAATTCCAGTTAATTCCTACTTGATCACTGAAATGTTAACTTGCATGAAATTACTTTTTCCAATAAAATAAAATATTTGTATTAATTAATGCACACTAAATATTTACCTGAAGTTGTTCCACGGTTAGCAATACGAATCTCTTTAGTAACTAGTTTATTGTTTGCAATCATTTCACCAAAATCAACCTCTGACTCTACTTCCAGATCACAGTATGGAATTATTCTGCAGAGAAAAGATAACACAGTATTTCCCAGAACTTGAAAATACTTCTGCATTTCAAAAGAAATTTAACTCAGCACTCCAGTGGAAGAGAGCTCTCCTTTTGTCCTAGTTCTCCTATCAAGGTTTTGGCAACTCACTTCAGCACTAAAGCATACACAGGGAAGATCTAAAAGAGAGGTTAAGATCTATCAGCCTGTTTAATGACTCAGTATTCTAACTTTAAAACAATATAGCTATAAACTATTAGTCAAAATTGAATGCACACATTTCTTCTTCACTTTAAATAATTCATTACAGTACTTTAAGTAAAACTATCCTGAGTTAGTTGCTTTGAAAAAAAGACCAAATAATTCACCACAACTCATTATGAGCTGCATGAACTAAAAGCAGAGAAGCAGCACTGCCAGTTTACAGTTTTGTGTTTGATGAAGACTTTTTGTAACTTCAACAAAACTTATTACAACAGACAGAAGTGGGTAACGACATAAGCCACGAGCTACTTCCAGTATTTATTTAAGAACATCAGCCAGTGAGATGACATCCCTGTATTGGGACATTCTTACAAGAAGCTTTACTGGAAGAATGAAACAAAAGTACTTCTCTCAAGATCCAAATATCTCCTTTCCCAACTGGACAGAAAGAAGCACACATTCTACATGCAGTGAGATTTTCTAATAGATACAGACCTGCAAAAACGAGGTAAGCCAAGTTAAAACGTTTGGAGTTAGTGTTTAAATACAATGTGAGGTATATTTGCTTTGGTTTTCTGGTTGGGGTTTTTTCATGAAGCTGGAATTTACTGCTTTTGCATGATACAAAATACATTTTGGAAAACACTGATGAAAAGAAATCATAAAGTACATTTGTTTTGCCAAACACACAAAAAAGTAATTATTAAAACCTGTCAACATTTCCCCTGCTAAAGAGACTTCAACATGAAGATGTGAAATACTTTATCTATTATAAGTCCTTTCCAGAAAGGAGTCACCAGAAGCATTATCATTCTAAGCGGCTTTACCATCACAATACTACCCTGATAAAAACTTAAAAATTTTCAAAAGTCCTTGAACAAGTGATATTGCTCTGAAATATGCACCATATTTTTAGAATTAGGCAACATATATTTCACTATAATCCAGATTTGCAACTGTTATGAACAATTACTGTAAAAATTTCTGTATCAGTGATTCAGTATGAAGGGAAGACATTAAGAATAGTTGTTGACTTGTCTAATAATACAGCATTCAAAATTATCAACATTATCACAACCAAGTTGTAATAAGGCAAAACTAAAAATCCAGACTCTCTATGACTTGACACCTCAATTAATTTCTTACCCATGTGCTGCTCTGGAAAAAAAAGAAAAGTCTTACTTTTGTAAGAAAACTTTGTTTGCTTTCCATGCAATTGACAGACTAAGTACAAAGCCATAACTGACAGCCAGAAGTAAACTTTCCACAAGATTAAACTGCAAATATTAACACAGCACATGAACTTTTGAATATCATACCCAAGCACAGGGATATGAACTACATCATCATCTACTAAAAGAGTCAGTTTATCCTGAAGATCTTCTGCACCCTTGGGAGTATATTCCACAACAGCTTTAACTTGAAGTCCAGGTGCAATGGGTATTTCTGGATTTTCCACAATCAACTTAAACTGCAATTAAAAAAAAGAAAAAAAAAAGAAGTGTTTTTAATTGTTATGCATTTCCAGATTAAGAAGGATATACATGCAGTTTATTTTCAGAAGAATACAAAGATTGATATGAAACTTAGCATCAACTTATATGCAGGTTTTTATCATTTTACCTCCCTATCTCTTGAAGTTCAAACTTTTTACAGGAAAAGAGAAAGACAGAATGAATTAGCAAAATTTTCTGGTCTTTCCAAGACAGCTCCAGCTTTTCCTACTGTTTCAAAAAAACCTTCTGAAGCAAAACAAAATTTAATCAGCTATTACTCAGTGAAGAATATTTTTAGTGCCTGAGAAAATAATAAGGATTAAGTCTCAGTTCAAGCAGCAACAAAAGGGAAAGAGTTTCGTCTAGGTCTGACTGATATCAATAGAAAGCCTCACTGCTCATTGAAAATATGCTTGAAAGGCCCAAGGCACCTCCAGTCTTGGGAGTCAAATGAAAGAGAAAAAAACCCCAGAAGGATGGAAAGCACAGCTCATACCACAAGTCTTCAGCTACAGTTTAGTAAGAATCAAGTTGCCACTCTTGCCCTCAAAAAGAAAGGCTCACTACTCAGATAGTGAAATTACTCAAAGTACTTCACTTGTCTGAAAATCAGATTGATGACTACCCTGAATTATTCATAGTTCAAGCTGCTATGAATAAAAAGCAACATCAGCTTCCATTCAACCCCTGATGCCAGTTCAACCCAACCTTTTGATCTGAATTTCGACATAATTTACAAACACAAACCACTAACCACAGCAGGCTTTTACTGGAGCCCCATAGGTTAAGAGGGCTGGACTGGTTAAAATTGTAGAGATGCATTTGCCTTTAAAAAGCCTTGCAATGCAATGACCTTTCCAGAAGTTATCAGATGTTATTCATAGCAATGATACTATCTTGAGAAAAGACTGCAAACGTCCTCTTTTCTGAGAAAGCTTAAACCTCCTCTTTTCTGAGAAAGCTCTCAGCAAACAAACACAGGAGGGCTATGCCAGTCAAAAAACTTGAAAGTATACAACTCAGAAATGAGGTAAGAGAGCTGTCACTTCCCAGATCCGGTGTTCACATCATTGCAAAGTGACCCATCTTTACAGAATGTTCCCTGCAGTTACGAGGAACTCGTGGGCTTCCTGCGCGATGAATTCTGGACAGCGCAAAGCCAGCCAAGAAGGCCAAACAGGATTTGTTGCCAACAAGGCACTTGATCACAGAACCACTAAGGCTGGAAAAGACCTCCAGCACCATCAAGTTCAACTGCTAATGGCTGATGTAGTAAGGAAAGCCTGTTTATTTCTACTGAAACTATGGATTTAAGAAAGAAGGAAGGTCTCTCTAAACTGCTCACAGCCTCGGGCGAATAAAGAGCCGGGAAGCTCAGAGTTCTCTCCGTTCTGCCGCTGCTCCCGCGGGCTGGAGGCGCGGCCCCAGGCAAACGCAGCGCGGCCGCTGTTCGCCGAGAGGCGGCCGCGGGCAGCCCCCGCCGCCTCACTCGCGGCCGGCCCTCACCTGGGGCTTGTGTGGCGGCAGCAGCCGCAGGTGACAGGTGCCCGCCCGCATGTTCTGCACGGTGAGCGCGGCGCGATAGCGGCTCCCCGGGACCGTGTCGCTGAAGCGCAGCTCGGCCGGGGCGATGCGCACCCCGGACACATCCCGCCATCGCTCCGCCATGGCCCGCCCGGCCGCCGGCGGCAGCTTAGCAACGGACGCGGAGAGTTGATTGGCGGAAAAGCCGGGACGAGGACAAAACTCACCAATCGGAACAGGAGAAGGGGGCGGGCTCGGGTAAACTCGGCTAGGTTCGGCTGGGTCCGGCTGGGTCCGGCTGGGCTCGGGTAAACTCGGCTAGGTTCGGCTGGGGCCGGCTGGGCTCGGCTGGGGCCGGCTGGGCTCGGGTAAACTCGGCTA
>VWYP01024120.1:114850-144553 GCA_013400435.1 Pycnonotus jocosus
GCAGCCTGTTCAGTGCTCTGGCACCTTCAACACAAAGTTCTTCCTCATGTTGAGGTGGAACGTCTTTTGTTTGAGTTATGGCCATTGCTCCTCGTTCTGTCACTGTGTACCACTGAAAGGAGTCTGTTACCACCCTGTTGTCACCCACTTTTGAGATATTTATATGCATACATATATGAATATAGAAATATATGCATAAATATATTTATATGCAAATGAGATCTCATCTCAGTCTTCTCCTCTCCAGACTAACCAAGCCCAGCTCCCACTCCCATGAGTCTGTCCTCCTCAGAGATGCTCCAGCCCCCCCATCACCTTTGCTGGACGCTCTGCAATAGCTCCTTGTCTTCCTTGTGCTGGAGCCCAGAACAGGATGCTCCAGATGTGGCCTCACCAGGGCCAAGTAGAAGAGGAGGATCCCCTCCCTCAACCTGCTGGCCACACTCTTCCCAGAACAGCCCAGGATGGGATTTATCACTGAAGAGATTCCTGAGCCAATGCCCACCTTGGGGTCAGGCTTGGGGCTGTCCAGCACGTCCCCTCTGTCCACCCCAGGTGTTTCCAGCCATGGCTCCCACTCCAGCAGCAGCCTGGGAGAGTGACGGGTGGTGCAGACACGGGTGCCTCACATTTCTTAAAGTAAAGATGGATTGCACTGAAATAAAAGCAGCCTGATTACTTTTCTGGGCCCCTGTGTCAACCACAGACACGGCCTACACAGAGCTAAAGCAGCACAAACGCTCCTATGTGTGGGGAGTTCAGTGTCTGCAGTGCCAGCGACCACATTAATAATCCATGGAATTTACTGAGTTGTGGAAGATGTGTTCCTGCTCTGATCCTTCCTGTGCTCTAATTTAAGTGGTAAAATGAGGTTGACAAGATTCCAGCACTTAGGCTTGGAGTGCTATGGGCCGCTCCCAAAATTTTCCCTAAACCAGGACAGCCACCTTGTGCTTGCCTTCAAAGTACGATAAAGGAGGAAGAACAGCATGCACAGCAAGTACAGAAAACCTCAGACATGAGTTCTGATTAACTCAAAATGTTTTGTTTTGGATTACTTCATCACTTGAAAGTGCATAAGGACTGAGATTATTTATGTTTTTAAAGTCAGATATGAGGAGCTGCACACATGGATTGTACAGATGAGAACTACAAAGTACAAAAAAAGGAAAAAAAAATTAATATGTTACAAAACATAAAGGGAAAAAGAAGACTGAAAAGCATTTGTTTCTATTGCTGGAGAAGGGTGCTTTTTGTCCCTCTCGAAGATTCAAGTTATACCTGCCCATCTGTAGATCCCTAAAGAATGTGCTAGAACATGGCATTGCAAGCACTAAGAGTAAAAGCATCTGAAGGGAATTCTTTGAGAAGACTACCTGAATTTATTTTGTGGTAACATGGTTGTACTTAATGAAAGAGTGCACAAAAAAAACAGAAATAAAAAATTAAAATAGAAGATTACCTTATCAAATAATTAAATTCTCTCTTCTTTTTCAATACAGAGTGGAGAACACTCCTACATAGTTTCTCTGGTCCTTTGATGCTAATTCTTTCATGGCAGAATTGATTTCTAAAGATTTCTGTCTCTGCTGCTTGCTCCAGTCCTCACTGACAAAGTTACCACTCCACAAGAGAATTAGTATGAAAGAACACTGGTCTACTTCCCCTTGACTTGACATAGATATGTCCATACAAAATTTTTATCAATTTAACTAAATCTTTAAAAAACAAATTTAAACTGGGATTTAGCTTGTGTATAGAGGAGTCAGGTCCAGCATAAAGAGAATCCTGAACTGTCTAAAATAGTTTGGCTAGGCTCTCTTCCTCTTCTGCAGACTATTATATCCGAATGCTCGTTATTGCCATCACTACGATAGCTCATGATGAAACACCGTTAGATAATGGACTATTCTTCTTCCTTTTATCAGCTTAGTCTGGATTCATAAGCTTTTTTTTCTTGGTCAACTAATATTCATCCCCAAAGTGAAGACTATTGTAAAGGAACATGTGTACTTTGTTGAATCCTTTGATGATAAAGGATGACAGAATCCTTTATACCTAATGCTAGGGTATAGATTATGTATTGTCATTCTCTTTATCATCTGACCATGTTAAGAGTGATTTTAGTTCGACAGAAATTGTACAGTAATCAGAAATTTTACAGTACAGAAATTGTGCAGTAATCTGTACCATTACCATTGCATTCACCTTAACAGTGTCAGATGATTAATAAAAAAGCTTCACAGCAAACTTCTCACTATTGTATTATAGTCATCAGAGAAGAGAGTACAGTCTTATATAAATCCCCACCACACCTCAATATCAGAATCACTTCTAACTTCTCTAAGACAGACTTTCAGATCTGAAAATTCCTTGATTATCCATTGATCTGGCTAACCTCTCAGCTTTCAGGCACAAAACTGGAATATCATCATTAGGTTTTTCCCATTTAATAAAAAAGGCTTATTTGTTTAACATTAAATTGTTCCTAGCTCGTTCAGATGACTCCAGGGGCCAAGATGCAGAGTCAGAAAGCCATCTCCAGTCTTTTTTCTCCAGCTGCACAGGGGAAAACTTTATTAGAGAATATGTGTTAGTAAACAGCAAGATCTGAGACACTGCTCCTACCTGTCCATGTTCTAAACACAGGTCAAAGATGCCTGGAGAGCATCTGAGTCTTCTATTAGACCAGAAGTAGTTCTCACTTATCCAGGAATCTCTAAAAGCACAGGGAAATCCCTTCAGAAAGTATTCCAAGGGATAAAAAGGGAGCAGTTTAACTGATCCTAAGGATGGTTTATTTGACAGTAATTCTGCAACAAGAAATGACAGTGATATGTGAAATAATTAAAGTAATTTGAAGAAACTGCCACTCATACCGCCCTTCCTTGCTGGAATCTGAATTCAGAGGAACTGTGATTTAACTGTGAATGTTGACCTATTTATTCTGCTTTGGGAGGAACAAACATTATTAGAATATACAAGAAGGAAATACAACCACTGACTGGTTAAACAAACAAAGGGTGTATATTTTTAAATCAGCTTTTAGGAATCAGAAACAGATAAAGTCCAAATAATGAGAACTAATAAGATATTCCTTTGCATTTAATCTTGCAAATTGCTCTGTTTAATGGAAAACGAGGATGTTCAAAATGACAGATTAGAGCTCTAATTCTCTCTAAAGGTCTCTTCACTCAGCAAAGCATTTTGTTAGAGGCAGAACTAATGAAGATTTTATTGGGTCTTTTTTGCTGAATGAAACCATCAGTCTTCACAAAACATGTAAGAATTGCCAATCTCTGAGGTGTCCCTTCATCTCAGACTGCGCTGAAAGGAGCGTGACCAAAATTGTTTTAAAAAGTGAGCACCAGAGAGATTCTTAGACAAGGCAATCACAAATGCCTTCCCTTTTTACAGTGACTCTGTAGGAATTGGTAAAGGAAAAACCTGTATTATAAATACAAACAGTCACCATTATTTGACAATATAGCTTAGGGCCCTCTGAGCCACACACTGAGTTATTGTATTTGTCATGGAGCAGAATCAGAGTGGTTTTATCAGCACAATCAGTCGGTTTAGCCAAACAGGAGGTCAGCCACAGTACAGCTGGAACATGACAATACTGATCTGGAGGGGATCAAGGCTACTCCCAGCACTCAGTGCTGAGCTGAACGTTTTGATCTTATGAGCTCACAGCGGTTAATCCAAAGATTTCAGCACCAAAGTACAAATGTGCCCTTTGTTTCCTGCAGTCTGCAACACTGGAAATGCTTTCTGCATCTGGCATCATTTTTAGTCACAATTTGTGGAAACATCCTTGTTCATGAAAAATTTAGCAACTCTGAAAGCATCCATTTCCACTCCCAGATTTCATGTATTAGACAAATACAAAAATTGCAGGGTAGAAAGAAAAACCCTTGAACCACACTGAGAAACATGATGAAGATCTATCTTTTTGTGCTGGGCAGATCATCTCTGATCAAAACAGAACACAGCTGTGGAGAAACTGCATAAATGTAGATAATAGGAAATTCAGGTAAAGGATGGTTCTGAAAATCTCACATTTTCATTAGTGCTTCTTTAACAGCTATCTGTGGTTTTCAAATACTCCCATAAAATCTCAATATTTACCATGCTGAACTAGAACAGTAGAATTTCCAGGTATCAAGATGTCAACAGATATTGGCATCAATGAATCAATATTAAATTTCAACTATCCACGGCTGTGATTTTCTGTAGTTACTAATGGTGAGATTCATCTCAGCACACTTCACTGATTGAAAATCAATATTCAGTCCAAGCTTCCACTATGGTTAGGAGTGAGATAAGTACCTTCATGATCATTCTCCTCCCCTTAAATAGGTATTTGAAATAGATTTCCATGTATCATGTTGGTTTTGTGTGGGTCTCTGGGTATCTAGTCACTTATGCAATTTCAAGAATCTTTTTCTTAGGCAGAAATGACAAGATTATTGAAAAGCATAGTCATAAATTAGTACTTTTTTTTTCTTTTTGCCAAAAAATTACTGCCTAATCATTGTGTGATGGAATTATATGTATTTTTATTTTACATGTATCTTATACAGTTTATATGAAATTTATCCAACTTCCTCAGAATCCAAGTGCTTAGCAAGATAAATTAAATTTGCATTCTGACCATATAGAGTACTGGATCACTCCCTGGTCTTCAGTTTTTTAGATATTGATCCTTCTGAGATCTTGAAGTTTTTGCCTCCTTGATTTCAATTACTTTTGGAAACCATTACCAAAAAGATGTGTCTATTTACTCCAAATCTGCAGTTCAGTACACCATCCCCACTACCTTCTTTCAGTTTAAAGCCACCACCACGTGTGAAAAGTCCCTCTCCATCCTTCTTGTGTCTGGCTGCTCTGTATCAATCCACTTAGCCTCAAATACTATCTCTGGTCCTGATGAATGTCATCAGAGCTTGTTGCATTACTCTGGGAGAGCTCATCTGTCTTCATAAGTTACAGATGAAAGGATATTACCTAATTTAGCTGGGCCGTTATCCAATGGTGGCCTTGAAGATCAATAGGGAAGTTTCAGAATTGCATTAAATGGTAATTAGATGGAACATATCTTGCAGAGTATAGAACATGCAGACTTTGGGGAATTTATGCTGCTCAGTTGGTTAATGATGCATTGTGTCAACATGTGCTTTTTCTTATGAAATTTACACTTATTTTTTCAGATTACTATTTTAATATTTTGTCCCACACTAGGAATAAATATAGGCATTCAACTGACTTTCACTATTTCATTCACCATTTAATATATCTCCTGCCTAATATTTCTTGCTCAATTAAGTCCTGTGTTAATATAGTTTTCCTCACTTGAGAATTTCTCCATGCTGTTTTCCCTTTCCTAGTCCCCTGATACTTTCGAATTATGCAGTCCACCTGTAAATCTACCTACAGGTACCTCTCCTAATGCAGTTTAATGTCCTGTCTGTATTGATGTTTTGTATAATGCAGACATTAAATTGATTTCTCCTTGCCGACACACATTTTTCTTTCTGACTGGTCATATCAATATAACACAGGTCTTAATATCCTCCTTTCATCATGCAGTACTCTAACCTTATCTGCATTTCACCTGCTGTCATGTGGCCTAATTTATCAGCTACAGATACAGCATGTCTGTTCATTACGGTAGTGTCAGGTATGTCTGAATTTAGGCTACCTATGATGGGCTTTTTGCCCTTCCTAATTTTTTCTAGCCATAGTGAAAATTATTTAATGTACTTGGCAGAAAAAAAAGCAGGCTTGAAGGTGAGACCCTTACTGAGACTCAAGAGCTGACATCATTTTTTAGCTTGGCAATGAACTTTCTTTCAGCAATTTCATTAGGCATCTATATAGTATACAACTAAATTACATCCATCAGTGCTGTAAGACAAGAACAGAAAATAGAAATGCATAATAAAAGCAATTATCCAGTGGGAATAGGGGTCACCAGTATTAGCAGAGCTATTCTCAAAGAGCTATTAGTTTGGGAAACTATTGAGAGCTGAATCTCATTTCTTCAGTACTTATTACTTTCTATTAACTGAAGAGGAATCCACATTCCTGAAATTACTATTACTAGCCCATGTTCTCATGGGGGACTTTGAATTACCAGATGTCTGCTGGAAATAGAGTACAGCAGAGAAAAACAGTCTGGGAGGTTCCTGGAGAGTCTGGAGGGTGACTTCCAGACAGAGCTGGTGAGGGAGCCAGCAAAGGAAAGCAACCTACTGGAACTGTTGTTTGTGGACAGAGAGGGACAGGTGGGTGATGTGATGGTCAGAGACAATCTTGGGCACAGCCATCAGAAAATCATATTCATTCATGGAGAAAGAAGAGGGTCAGCAAAATTCTGCCTTGATATCCATGGGGTAGACATTGCCCTCTTAAGGAGCCTGGTGGAGTGCCTGGGGAGAAAGTCCTGAGGGGAAAAGGAGTCCAGGAAGACTGGACCTTCTTCAAGAAGGAACTGTTAAGGCACAGGAGCAGGCTGACTCCATGTGCAAGTTTGGTGGATAAAGAGACTCTCAGCTGAGCCCATCATCCTTGGGGATGGGAATGCACTGGGGAGCTGTCTGCATGACTTATTTCTCACTTGCCTGCCTCCAGTACTGACAACAGCTGGGCAGTGAGCTGCATACATCGAGCAAGCTACTGTGGTTATGGTGATGCCTTAAGCTTTAGCTTTCATATTTTCCAGATTCTGTACTGCCTTACTGTGTGACTCTGAACTTCACATGAAGTGTTGGCAAGTTCTCTTCACAAGGTAGTTAGACAAAACAATCCTCTTCCAGCCTGAGAACCAAGGACACCAGCTTCAGGCCCCAAAAGGTATAAACAACAGCAAATTGAGGAGAACAATCTGGGAGTATGGGACTTCATAACCTGAAGCTGTCATTGGACAATTAACCCCAATTTGTAAATGGAGCAAAACTTATAAAAGTGTGAAAACTCAGGACCAGGTGTCCATCTCGAGTTCATCTTGGATCCATCTTGGGTGTAGCCATGGTCGGCTCCTGTACTGCCCAAGGTGTATACTTTGAAGGCCTTTTAATAAATACCTACTTTATTCCTTTAACACTGTCTAGGGGCTGTTCCAGGTATCCTCTGTTGGCATCAATGGCAGTGCTCTTCTCTCCTCTGTTGCCAAAACAATGGTCAGATGTAGCACAGCAGAATTCTATCATCTCAGGATTTTTATATTTTTGACCAAACTCTGAAAATAAATTCATCTGCCTAATGCCATTATTTGTTGAGGAAGTATAACAACATTTTAATGCTGATTTTAAATTCCTTGTATATGAATTAGCTGCTTATATTTCACAGTGGCATAATTTAATTCAAATTTGGCTTTCAGCAACCACTGGAACATTTACCCACAAGTTCTCACCCACAGGGCTATAAACCAGCTTACAAAGTTTTTCAAGTTTCTAGCCATGAACATGATTCTTTCTGGTAACATCATGAGGGCAGCACTCCTCCATCCTCCTTTGTAGCTTCAGGGGTCCAGCTAACCATAGTATTTAACACATCTCTTGCTACATCTTGCCAGAGATTGCAAAGCATTTCCTGGCAGTTGTCAAGTTGGAGTTTCATAGTCATCAGTGACTTTTTATAACATTTAAGATGAAAAAGGTCCTGTGATCATCTAATCAGACTTTCAGCAATATAAATGCCTTGTGATTTACCAAGATCTAATTGCTTTTTTAATTCCAGCAGCTGGAGTTGTACTAAAACTTATCCTTTAGATATCTTGGTATAAAGACCTTCATTCTGATGTACTTGTATTTTTTGATTGGTTCCAATTGCTAGTCACCCTTCTCTTTATTCTCTGTACTGTCATAGATCTGCATCCATCATCTATGGATGAGCTCACTATGTCTCCCCATCCAACATCTGTGGCTGAAAATAAAGATTCTCTCACATCTGCAGAAGTAATCAAGGACACCAGGAGAAGTTTTATTGACACTTTGAACAGCAGACTGTTGTTCTGGCATTTAAAATACATTACTGGCATTTCAGAAATCTCTGATTAGACTCATCTTAGTTATATTCAGTCTCCATTTAGAGAGGCATAAAAATAGTATATTAACATGTAGTTAAAATTTACAAACACCTATTCCAGACATGAAAAACAGATAAAATCTTAAAGAAAAGACATTTAAGGTCCTGGTTGTTTCTGAAGCATTTAAATGCTATGGATGGATGAAGGATAACTGAATATAAATGTGAATGTAAAACAAAAAAGTAACAAGGATATCTGTATACACAAATTTTTTTGTCACATTCACACTACCAAGATCACAACTGAAGCTCTGTTCAGGCTGTTTTCAAGTAAGCACATTAATGAACGCTGTTAGAAGGCTTGGCATAATTCTTGAAGTATCTGAAGGAAGATTTAAGATGGTGAAACAACTAGAAAATATTTCACACGTTGCTGGGGGGGAAAAAAAAATTAGTGAATCAGTTTTTCCAGATTACCATGTATGTTTTTTAACTGTGAAAAAAAATGAAGAATGATGGTGTAGTCTTGCTGGCCATTAGCAATTCATAGCTGTTTGGAAAAAAACAAAAACAAAACCTTGCTGGCCATTAGCAATTCATAGCTGTTTGTAAACAAACCCTTTACAGCAAAGGTTGTTATTGCTGGAGGCAATGGACCATCCTGATCTTGGGCTCTGGCTGCTCCAGTTACACAGAGAGGCAGCACGACAAAGGAAAGGGCTTCAAAAAGGCACGGATACACAGTCAAGTAACTGATCTGGTATTATGCTGAGCCTCTGCTTGTAGGCCCTAAGCAGATTTTATGAAGACCCCAACTCAAGCAAATAATATGTAAAATAATTAAAAGCATAGAATTGCAGAAATGCTGCCACATTCAGCTAAAAGGGACCAAGGAATAGAATCTAGGATTATAGCTTTTCTTTTCTGTCAAAAATATGTAGGGGCTGTACACAGCCCTCTCTCTCATGATCATGTAGCCTGCATTCAGACACAGATTATATAAGCATTTAGTCTCTGAATAAGGGCAATTTTCTGTAGCTGCTCTGTGCCTTTGCTCTCTGTGAGTCATTTTTAGGAGGGGAGATCAAGCACATTGTTTGACAACACGCTTCTGAAGACAGCATTTCTTTCATGTCAACTATATCCTGTTAGATCAGTAGATCTGACTAACCCATCATGGTCATTTAGTAACACTAAAGGGTTTTCAGTGAGTTAAGAAAACACAGGGCAACATCTTTCTCATCTAGATTCTAAGAGAGAGTCCTAGAATTGGCATTATTTCTTAAAAAACATGAGTTTGTATTTTAAAGCTGAAGGAATAAACATAACCCATACTTCAAAAGGCTCTTTTGTAACTCCCTAGAAAGGGAATGTTACAAACAAAAGCCAAACAAAGAACCCTCAGATATCTCAACTTACTCTTCTGCAAATGAGAAAAACAATTTCAGAAAGGCATACAGAAAACAAAAAGGACTTACATAAAACAAATTTAAAAGTCTCTCTAATTTTCCAGGCCATCCTGTCATTACCTACACAGGAATCAGGAACTGCGGCACACACTGAGCTTTCACAAATATGCCTTTTGTTTTGTCCCTACTCTTTATCTTTGTTGCCTAATAAAACTGATTATTTAATTCTCAACATGACAATTTGAAAATTGTCTTTGTTAGTTATGGTCCTCTTTATTAGCTAGGACCCTCTTATTTCCCTTTGACTAACTTGCTCCTTTTAGGTTTCTCTGAGTCATGTTTTTGATTTACCTTTTTCAAGTGGGTTTTCTTTCTGCCTAAAACTCTACATCTTGTTTCTTCTTTTTGCTTTTTTCTTGTTGTAAATTTTAGTATTTGTCTGATTTGCTGCTCTGTGTTCACCTATCATCATTCTGAATGTCATGATTTTATCACTTTTCTTTGTCATTTGGTGATTGATTTCCTATCCCAGTCTGCTGAGAGAAACTTTCTTTTTTATTCATTCATTTCCCATTTATTTTAAATCTTTTCTTCTCTTTCCTCTCCATGGCTCAGCCTGTGTCTCCCATACTTTGTGCTTTTATTGTATTTGTAGCTATTTTTCGTTTGTTCAGCATCAACTACTGGAACTTTCAAAGGGCATGAATACATAGAGGCAGCTTCTGTGCTGATTGAGATGATGTCAGCAGGATGTCAGCAATGTAGCTTCTGAAAGCACATTTCATTCCACTGACTTGCTATCAATTAGGAATCACAAAACAAATTGTTCTGTTGTATCTGGAAGATACAGCTCTTGTAATGTGTCTCCTGCACTTTGTTTCAACTGTATTGCACTTAGATCCTGCAGTTATATGGAAAATTGTTGTAGCTGTTTCAAACAAACACACTGCATGATTCTGCAGGGAGTAATTTAATGGCAGTAATCATGAAATCACCACTTTAAATTAATTAGTAAGTCAATATCACTGCAGTTTGCAAAGCAATCCTTTTTACTTTCACTTTGGGAAATATCTTTCATACTTGAAGCAAATACAGGTCAATTTGAAAGTAGAGTCAGCATTGCAAGAGTAACTAGAGAGTGACTTTAGAGTAATGCAGCTTTAATCTCAAGGGTCAGAGAACCAAGAACCAAGAGTATTAACTCTCCATTGTTTCTCTTTATTGCAAGTATCATTTAATAAAGGATAGATGTCCTCTTTTTCTGCTCTACTCAACCTCTTTGATCTTAGTAGGGCTTCTTCCAGCTCTGACAATCCCATCCTACAGCACTGCGTTCAGCTTTCTATCACCATGATATATGACACTATATATGTGAGACAGAAACAAGTTTCATGGCAATTCAAGATTGAATACTTATGACTTAGTAGTAGGAAATTAAAAGCATATTCTGTCCCAGAAATTCAAGAAAGGATCACAGCCATTGGTCTGATTTATAAGATAATTGAATGGTGCTTTCCAATCCAATTTCCCATGTAATAGTTTTACTACAGTTTATTCATAGATTGTTGCCTTTGGGGCCAATATTAGATCCTGTAGTCTGATTTCCCTTATAGCACAGGCTATTAAACTTTACATGGTACTTTTGTAGAGGCCAGTAACTCCTAAAGACAATTTTTATCCTTTTTTCCAAGAGATATCCTTAGTTTTATAAAATCCACTGATTTAATGGAAACTACAACCCTTTTGGACTTTTTTTCTTGTTGTTTATCAGCCTTGCTTTTAAAAGGAAACAAAACTAAAATGTGTCAATTTGTATTTTTAACATTTTTTTTGCCTTAATAACCAAGCCCAGATTCTTCTTTTGCTTGGTTCCACTGAGAAGCCTTTATTATTTATTATATATTTCCTTGAAAAGTGCTTATATCCTCTTATAAAGCTGCCTTCTATTTGATAAGTTTAAAAATTCCAACATTTTCAGCATTTCAGGGTATATTGGGCTGTAGGATGGCCAATTTCTGATGAACAGCATTTATTTAACACTATCCACAAGTTAACAATCAGGCTGTAAAACTCTGCCAGGTGTTGTGTGTCTTTATTCACTGCTCAACTCAGTGGTTTAATGCACAAAGACTTCTGGACATGCTCTTCATGTCCTTTGTGTTGCTGTAAGGCAAAACCATCTCCTATTGTCTCCAGGCAAACACAGAGGTACCACAGTGGTTAATATGTTCCTGAGAGGGGTGAGAGTAGCAAAGGAAAATATCTGGCCTTCATCCTATATAGGTGAAGAGTATATAATGCACATAAATATATAACTATAACTATATAAATATAAATATAACTGCATGAATATAAAAATATATAAATATAAATATATCTCATTGGAGGGCACCATTATAAGGTCTTGTTTAAAAGTTTGTATAAATATATAGAGAACTCTTTTGAGGGTATCAAAAAACTGACAGAACTACAGTATTGACAGAGTCGTTTTCAGGGGGCTTGATGCATTAACTATGCAACAAAAAATGTCTGATGGATTAAAACATTTTCCTTAACCTTGCAGTAATTGTTGTCATTCTTCTCTGTCCCCCTCTGTTCTTTCAACCATATTTTTTTAAAGTGCTGGTATCACAGCTGCATACCTGAGGAATTTTATGCAGAGAGGTGAAATCATGTCCCTATTCCCCACTTAAAATCCTGGGGTTTATGCACTGTAAACCCTTTATTATAGCACTTTAAACAGGGAGACCACGCTACCTCTCTAGTAAACCTCTCACTGTTTCCCAAGAGACAGCCTCAAGATCTTATTCCTTGCCCTGTGTCCTCCCAGCAGTTCATGTGAAGGTCAAATGTGTTTCACGGAGCTCAGCTTCTTCCCTTGTAATCCAGAACACTCTGTTTGGGTAACTTGTTTTTCACCATTTCAGACCATTCACAAGGGCTAACACCACTGATTTATTCTTCACTTATTTCTGCCAATCAATTGAAAATTACAAAGAACACAGAGCTGATGAAAATGAAGCTGATTTAGAACTAGGAGTAATCACTACAGACCCTTCCTAAGAATGTCATAATCAGTAATAACTCCCTGCTGACAAGTACTCTTTCAGTCCTGTGAACCAGCTCTTAATCCATTTAAGATGTACTTTATTGATATTGCATAGTCCTAATTTTCTTATCAACATGTCATTTGTAATAAATCAAATGCTTTACAGAAGTCCATTATGTATTTACTTCTATTAACCATAATTGTAAGAAAGAAATCAAATATATTTGACAAAGCCTATTTTTCATACATCTACCAAGCTTAATCATATACCCTTCTTTTAACTTTTTACCAACAGAATCTTTATAATTATTCTAGTAATTTGCCAAGAGCTGATGATATCTAGCAAGCCTCCTGTTACCTTGTCTTCCCCTTGAACATTTTGAATACTCATAAAATATGATTCTGTTTTTGATCTTCAGAATCACCCACATGCAAATACTTATTCAAAACTGACATTTTCAGGAGGCAATCTGAAAACTCATTGCTTTTAGGACACCAGTCCTGGTGTCAGGATTGCCAATGTGAAATATTCTTCTGCTCATACGTTCATTTAACATCCACATTTGCTACTAATAGGGTGATTCATCTCACCTAAATGTGTCTAAAAATAGAGTTTTAGGGATTTCCACAATAAAGAACGAAAAATAAGATTCCCATACAGCCATTTGATTCCAATTATCCTGAAGAGAATCAAATTAATTTAAACATGTATCAGTTACATTGCTGTAAATACACAGATATTAATAGCACTAGGCTAAAATACACACTTATATTCTTGCATACTTGTTCCACATGAAGGGAATTCTCAGGAACTATAAAATGTGCTTGAGACCAAAAAAACCCTGGTCATGCCTTTAGGGACTATTATCTTGATGCCTGCTAAAGAAAAGCACACAGTGGGGTTCTAATCAAAAGACAAAAAATGCTTTCCATGGGCAATTAGGAAATGCAAAACATATCTCTGCAAGCATGGATATTAATGAGAACCAAGTTAAGGCTATCCAAAGAGCTTATTGGATGAGCAGTTTGAGCATTGACTGTTTAGGAAGCAAGCAGAAAACAGGATCCAAGCCTGAGAGCAGTTTGGAATGTGATACAATCATAGAAGGATTAAGGACAGCAGTTATGTTAAGGGGTTTCCAGGAAAAGGATAATATGGAACACAGTGAACACTTCCCAGAAAAGGGAGTGAGTCAAGCCAAAACTTCTGTGAGAACCAGGGTGCTGTTTGGATTAGAGTGTGAAATAAAAAGGGACATCAAAAATATTTAATATTAAAAAAAAAAACAAAACAACAACCAAAAAAACCTCACCCTGAAAAAGAATTAGCTTTAATAGCAGACGTAGTACAAATCATGGTCAAGGCAGAATTAGATGGCACTGAGTTTAGAGCAATAGCAAAGGAATTAGGGATCTCAGTAGGAAGACTAATGTGGTGTTACATGTGCCCACATGCACGATTATTGACCCATGATCTCGGTCTTGCCTTTAACATTCAAAATTAATTGGATTTTGTATGATACCTTTGTTAATATTAGTACCATTATGCCACTTCTTTTAGCTTTCAAACACTTAAAGGTATTTCCATGAGTATCTTTAACGGAAATCACATAAACAAAAATATATCAGTGTGATAAAATTTTGTTCTTCAAACTCTGAAACAAACCATTTAGGGTTTGTTAGGTTGAAATTTTTCAAAGTTTCAGCTCAGACTGCCATTGCACAAACCATTCTCCTTACAGTTAACAGTGTGTTCTGCTGTATGCAGTTCTCCTCAAATCAAGGTCTCAAAAACATATACCAACCAAACTACAATGTCTGCTCCTCTGACCATGAGTCCAGAGACAGCTCTTCATCCCAATCTTTATCACTGCCTTTAAATAATTTTGTAAATTCTCTTGTTGGCCCTGCAGAAATATTTCACTTGTCCAGAACTTTGAGGTTGTCCTGCTGTGTGAGATCCATTTCTGCTTGATTCATGAAATTGTGCACAACTCTTTTGCTGTTTGCTCTTGGCATGGTTTCCTTGGGAATTCTTCACGGATAAAATGCCACACTATATCATTGCATCACAGCTAACTGTGTGACAGCTTCCATCCACTTTGTAAATGGGTAAAACCCCACAAGTGGAGTTCTACAGAGGTATTCTATACCCTGACCTAAAACTCTTCCACACACTGCAGTTGCATTTGAGGCATTAGAGTACTCACAACTTGTCCTGCCAGCCAGAGCAGTGTACCCACTGCTCTGCATCACAGAATTACAGATTTGTTAGCATAGGAAGGAACCTCTGGGGATGACCCAGTCCAAGCTCCCTGCTAAGCCTGAGTCACCTGGAGCAGTGACACAGGAACATGTCCAGGAAGGGTTGGAATGTCTGCAGAGGCTCCACATCCTCCCTGGGCAGCCTGTAATTCTTCCTGTGACCAGCCAGCATCACTCAGTACTAACTCCATCTAATGGTTAGCTTTCCCAGGATAAAATTCTCCACGAAAGATCAGGTCAGACTTCTCTGTGCCAGTGCTGGAGCTGCCCATGCTCACAGACTGTTTCCATCTGCTCACCTTGTTTCCTTTTATTGGGCAAATGCTAGCTTCTGTTGGAATTGAAGTCTTCAGAAGCCAAACTTTCCAAAGGCAATATGGAAAGTCATAAGGTCTTTTAAATCTGGTATAGAATTACATATGGTTCAAATTAACTCAAGTAACTGTTCCATTAAACTTCCTAATTATTCAACTGGAATGTATGCTGCGCAAAGCCTGTTTAAGCAATGGATTGAGAAATATTTGAAAGTGAAAGGGAGATTTAAGTAATTTATTACGAAATTTAGATGTAGTGAATGGAACACTGAATACTGTAGACCTTGAATCCAGTTGGGATAAATTATCACTGATAGGCAATGATGTGATTAAGGCCTTCCTACAGTTTTCAGTACATAACCAGGGTGGATTATTGCTCCTTGAAAAAGCTGTGTTCTCATTAGCTTCAAATGCTAGAATAATTGCAGAATAATTTGATTGCCATATATCCAGGTCTGTGTGGTTTACTGATAGTAAAATATGCTCTCACTGCAGAGATTAATAGAAGGAAAGCTGACCTAATTAAGTGTAGAAAAGTTCACCATCTTAACCATATGTTAGAAGACTGTAGAGCCATAGCTTTACTTAGTTCCTGTATGGAACTGTATTGCAGATCTGTGAAAGGACCACACATAAGCTGATGACCCTTGAACTGGTAAATTCTATCCCTAATGGAAACCCAGCATTCCTCAAGAAGCTGCCTGTGTACTTTCGGGAATTTATTAGGATGCATTCTTGCTGTAGAGTAATGGAAGGAAATCCTCACCATGAAGAATCATTCTGATCTAAAGCTCAACTGGTAGGACCCAAAACTAAAAAAATTTATCATGGTGTCTTCAGAGTAAGATTGCATTTTAAAATTGAAGCCCACATTTTGCAATGATATTGCGGTCATTACTTACCAGGTTTTAGGTGTACAACCAGACATCATTCTCCAATCAGAGTGACTGAAAACAATCTTCCCCAGGGTACTCTTGTAACAGGAAAAATGGGAGCTGAATGTAAAAAGTTGTAGAAGAAATGGTTTTCATTATGAATCCATTGTAAACCAATCAGTGACTCTGTCTCAACATACCAAGGAGAAAACTGAATATAACCAGGAGGAATTACAATATGGATATCAGTGATTAAGAGAGTATTTACTATGTCTCAGTGGGACTGGCTGTTCTACGGTCCTACATCTAGTTTGTGTCTTATTTTACCCAGTGTTGAACTATTAGCAATGCAGGTTATGGTATTACGTGCTACAGTGGTAATTCATGGCATGTGTTTTCTCAAGGTTATTTTTCAAAAAAGCACTGAACAATCAATACATTATGAAGCAATCCCCAAATGTTTCCTCAGAATGCTAGTTATATGGCTGGGAACTGAAAGGTCTGACCAGCTGCACTTTTAGGGAAATTGTGATTTGAACAGGTCATCACAAAGGACAGAATTATTGTAATCCAAAGAGAAGCAAAAAAAATTAGAGCACATGCCAGTGCTCTAGCATTGCTGTAAGCACACAGATATTAATAACACATGGGTGACAAAGCATTATAAGCGTGTATGCCTATATTCTTGAGAAAAGTGCTGTGCACAGGGAGTTTTCAGGAATCCTAAAACAGGAATGCATACGTGATCAAGTCCCTGACCCTGGAATAAATGCTGAGGCTACCACAAAGCCACACCTGGAAAATGGCCAGAATATTTTGTAGAATGATAAGCTCTGCCTGAACAGACAATGGTTATGCTGTCACACACTGTTATCTTGACAGCTGCTAAAAAAAAAGGGCACCTTCAGTGCAAGAGCAAATCATTCCTTCTGTAGGTGGGGATCATGAATTTAGCCATGAACAGAACCTGTTGAAGCTGTCCCTAACCAGCTGCTTGGGTGGAGCTGTCGAAGATGGTGTCAGCTAGTGTGGTATCAAGGGCTACCAGCTGTGTGTGTAATTTTATTGTCATTACAGGGTAACTTAGCACACACACCTGGCCTGGTTCCTCACGGGCCTGGTGGTCATTTGGATGATGCAGTCCCCTGCACAGAGTGGAATAAACTCCCCTCTGCCCTTGACTAGAGAGAATCAGAGGATCCTTTAGGTTGGAAAAGGCCTCTAAGATCGAGTCCAACTGGTAATCACCACTAAACCATATCCCCAAGTGCCACAGCCATGTACTTTTTGAACACTTCTAGGGATAGTGACTCCACCACTTCCCTGGGCAGCCTATGCCAATAGGAGTCTGGCCACTCTTTCAGTAAAGAAATTTTTCCCAGTATTTGTTTTCCTGGGAGAAGAGACCAACCCCTACCTTGCTACAACCTTCTTTTGGGTGTTTGTAGAGAGTGGTAAGGTGCAGCTGATCACAGCTTGGATCACTGGACTCAGACTGGGGTTGGTGGGATTCCTTTCACTCAAGCACACTGAAAGCACTTTTCCATCCTCGTGTGCTATGACTGGATTTCTCTGTCTCTTTGCAAACGAAAGACAAAACCGTTTATTGAATAAACAGCTTTTCCTGGTGCTCTTCAAAAATTTCCACATCTCCTTGTGGCAACAGATACCAGTTACATTTTATATTCTCCTTAATACCCTTGAGGTGTTATTTTTGTCTTCAGAACTTCCAGTCTCTTTTGTTCTATCTTTATCTCTCCTTATTGACATTCCTTTTTTTTTTTTTGTTATTGTTTGTAATTCATACTCACGTATATTGGCATTTTAGTTTTTTCCTTCTTTTAATTTCTTTCTCAAATTTTCCTTTAATTTCTTCCTTCACTAACTCCTGAACAAAAATTAACTACCAAACAACACTTGCTTAACTTCTTACTTGACTGTGACAACGATCTGGTAATGGGTTTATTTCACAAATTTAAGAGTTATTTTTTGTTTTAACCTAGTTTATTTCAGAAAGTGTCTCTACTTTGGAAATTAATTTGCTATTTGAAGCCAATATAAACACAATATATAATGCAGAATGAGACTACCAATGGTTGTTTATGATGAGTAGAACCCTGCTGGTCCCCAGGTAACCATCAACTTAAAGCCCAGAGATTTTTCATTTACTTTTAAGTGCCACATTTATTCAAAATAGAGCTGTGATTAAGAAATTAGGTACCTCACCCTGAGGATATTGGATCAGGTACTGGATTTCACTTACATCATAGCTAAAATTAGCTACTGCCCGTAAACAGGCTGCAGGTAGGGGAGGATCAACTCCCTTCCACCACAGCCAGGTGAAGTTTTCTCAGACAAACTGACTGCAGGATACCACAATTGCTGTGAGACATCCACCAAACTGAAGGAAATCTCACCCAGTTAAGCAGCACAAGCAAAAGCTGCCCAGGATAATACCATGGTCAGGAAAAAGTGCTTCACACTCTTGACTGGCCCCATGCCTTTGGATCTGAAGTGAACAGGAAAAAGAAATGAGTTTTGAGCTTAACCTTCATTCCAAAGGTGTTCCTTTGAGTTTTGTGGGGAGGATATAAAAGGCAGTCATCTCAGAGAGATCAAAGGCCTGCAAATATAAATCCCAAAGTGTACCAAGTCAGATATACTCAAGTGAGACAGAAGTCACTAGCTAAATTATTTAACAGTATGAGTAATGTTTTGAATTTGTGCTGCCACTTTTTATGGCATCTAAATCAATTTATTTCTCTAAATAGATCCTGGTGCTTTGCTGCAGTATCTGGAAATTGCATTTGCCTCTTCCACTCTGTCAGTAAAAAATAAAATTAGCTGTACCACTTCATTATAAGTTATAGAAAATTACATAATTAAGAAAGAATAAATTACTCGAATCTACAAAAGGACCAAAGATATGCTCATTTCTCTGAGGCATTATGCAGAAACATTCTTTAACTTGTAAATAAGGAAGGTTATTCTTTTTTTTCTTGAGTCCTAAATATGGCTTTTATAATTCACAGAATAAGAAATAAAGAAATAATAAGTGAGCAGTAACTTCCCTTGCTGAAAACCTGGTGTCCACAATGACTGTTTTCCCAGAACACCTAGAATGTGGGGTTACATCAGAAAGATATATTGTCATTGTACATAAAATGGGACTTTATTCTCCTTCCTACAAAAGTCTGCAGGACTCCTCCACATCAGTACCACAGAGGGCTTTACAGAGGAGCAGCAGACAGCCCTGCCAACGCACTTTACAATAACAGCTGTATCAAAACTCTCTTCTTTTCTGCCAGAGGCTATTTTCCTCAGAGAAGAGTTGGCAGACTACAGTATGTGCACATACTTCAACTCCTCCAGAGCAAATCTTTAAGCTATCAACAAAGATGGGCTTGAGCCACAGCACCAGGCTGCTGGGGGATGGAGCTAAGGAGCTCTCACATCTGCCTGCTTTGCAACAGAGGGGCAACCTCAGGCAGGCTGAGTGAGCCCTCAGTGTGTGGTGCCAGCAGTACCTGCCCCAGCCAGACACTGCCCACATCCCTCCTGAGATTGTGCATCACATCCCTCAGTTACAGCAAAACTGCTTGGATGAAAAGCAGTTTTCTGTCCCCAAAGTGCACAGAAAGGCACATGGAACTACCGAGTCCAAAGGCAGTTTGCCTTTGATTAGAGGAGAGAGATCCTGCTGGAGGCTGTCAGAGGGAATTGTGAGGCCCTGAGCAATGCTGGCTGAGGCTGCTGTGCTCTCACTGCTGATGTGTGCGTGCTGCTGTCATGCCCCTGAATCAATGCGGGCTCCCCATGCACACCTTTGCAGAGCAGCTGTACAGCACCACTGCAACAGCTGATGGTTCTGCATCAGCCCTCAAGGCTGCCAGACATCTGGAAAAGTGACTGACAGGAAAATCTTCTATCTATTTTAAGAGCCCAGAGTCTGAAAGGATTCCCAAAATCCTTCAGGGTCTTGGAACTCAACAAGGCAGCTGTAAAATTCTTCCTTCTTCTGTCCCAGGAGTGAAGAGGTCATTGCTGTGATCCACACGCACTGACTCTACTGGGATAGAAAAGATGCAGAGATCTCTTTTCTATGATGGTCCTTCTGTTACCAGCACACAGCTGATAAAGCATCACATCCAGAAATATGATGGCAGCTCAGGAAGTGTGGAGAAGGGAGGAATTGTGTGCATGTGTTCCTTGGGAGGCACCACTGCTGCCTCCTGCTTGATGTCCTGAGGAATGTGAAGAACACAATCTCTGCATGAACGGTCGTGTCAGTGCCTCATGCAAGTATGGGTTGACATTTACTCCACAATCATACCTGAAACACCTATGCTCCAGGTCTTCCCAGAAATAAACCAGGATTGTTATGGAGTCATATCATTGCTAAAATGCACATTCAGATTCACTTTAAGCAATATGTGTCCTCATGAACACAGAAAAGCCAATATGACACTAGAATCACAAATGCTTTTTTCCTTGATCAGCTGATACCCTTTTGTATTTGTTTAAGCAGCTTAAGATTCTTCTATATACAGAGCAGTATTTACTCAATTGGCAAGACCATTTTAGACAGGCTGTGTAAATACACATTTTCACTTGGAGAAGAATGAAACTCTGTAGTAGAGAGTAAAAAATACTATAAATTCTAAAAGAACTTCCTTGTCAGCAGTGTGAGTCAAAAAAATGTGACTAGTCAGCTTTCAGCATGGTTTCCCAGAACCAGAAAAAAAAAAAAAAAAAAAAAGAATGGAAATGCAGAGAACAGCTTGACACACAGCTGAATTTATTTTAGAATAGGACTCTCATGCAAGACTGAACTCAGAATGTGTTGATGCTACTGGCATTTGACAGAAGATTACAGATTGTTCACATGGAAAATTATGGTAATAAAAGGTAAGCTGTGATTCTAAAGTGCTACAAGGCATTAATATAAATTCATATGTGGACACTTTCATCTAATTATGAGAGGCCTTTTTTTCCCCAGTTCTGGCATTATTCCTTTAGAACTGATTCAGTTGGAGCAGAAAAAGCCACTGTCATACTGGAACGTGCATTTATATAGACAGTTAGATTAGTACAGCTAGGTTAGCTTAATTACACTTTTGTAATTTCCAGGAAAATTTTGTTGGACAGAAAGCAGTTGTAGCCATTGTTTTTTGGAGGTTTTTTATGATTTAATTTTGAGTGCAGAATTAGTATATCAAATGACATCCACTACCTTTGCATTTGACTAATTTATGAGTATATAAATAGCACTTGGTTTTTTTTTCTCACATCTCAGTTCATATCCAAATAGTAGTATCTCACTCTTAAAAGAACAGGCTTTTAAGATCAGTAGGAATAAATTGATGTAATTAATTGAATTTTTTCTAATGAACTTTTATACAGATGTGAAGTTTATTTTTTTTCTTAGTGATCCTTGGCAAATAGGTATGTAAAAATTTAAAAGATACAATTCAAATGGTTATTATTCAAATGACAGATGACAGATAAAGTATAGTAAGCTAGGTAAATGACCTTTGATGATCCCTGATGAAAGACCAGTCTTCAAAATTGAGACTTCTGTTTTCAGCCTTAGTCATCCTCTACCACCCTGATATATAAAATACATCACTCACCCAGTGAGCTACCTGTATGAAACCATTATGAATCTAACAGACAAAAACATAAGCTATTATCATTGTCCCACTCGTATTTCATATATGCATAATAAAAGTGAAAGAATACTATTATCATTATTCCAAACTAATGTGGAGTTATTTGGGGGTTAAAATCCAACCCTACATCACTGTCATAGCTAAACTATTTCTGCTTGTAACCCAGACTTCCAGCAATTAAAACCTTTATGGGTGTCTTGAAATACCCAATCTCCTTCAGGTTTCGGTATATGTATCTACCTTTTGAATAGTGTATTTTCATCACTATTATTTAGACTACAATACTGAGGACTGGGGTTGGCAGGAGATAGGCATGTGAAGAGGCTTCCCAAGAAAGAAAAACTTTGCATGGCCCTGAGGTGGTTCAATCTCCCAGCTCTGTGTGCCTTATCTTCTGATTTGTGAGCTGCATCACCCTGGGAGATCAGCTGTCTTAGTAGCTAATTGACTGAAATTCAGTCTTTCACAGAGTTTGGTCTTGATTTTTTAATCACTTTAAAGGTTTGGCTCTGAGGCCCTCAAGCAACACAAGTCCCCTGGACTATGTGAAGGCTTTAAACACTGACTTGACGTGTGCACAGATGACTAAACCACTGAGAAAGGGAACCTTTGCATGTTGTACGAGGAGGGAGACAAGCACACCTTCTAGAGCTCAGGGAATCAAATTTTAATGAAGTCTGCAGTGCACTGCAATGAGCTGCAGACAGGACTCAGGGGGGAGTTCTCTGCAAAGCACATTCCACACCTCTTCTCTGTTCTTTGTGTTCACTCTGCACAGCAATGCTCTTCTTGGAATGTTTCTTTTCCTTTTCTGCCTTCATCTAACCCTCAGCCCATTCCCTCAGTCCATTAATCTTAAGAGATTTCCCTGAATTAAAAGCAAACTCTCAAAGGATAAGGAAGATGATAAATGCCTACAAGCTCACAGTTCTCCATGGATATTGTGCTAACGATTTCCGTTATCTTGATAAAACAATGCATTAATAAAGCAACGATAAGGAAAGAGAGAGTATTGGCATTCCAATAAACAGAAATGAAGAATAATTATCACAGTTCAATATATTAAAGAATTAAATACTGGAGGTTTTTTGGAAAACAAGAAAGATGTAATGGGAAGAGATGAACAGGTTAGTTCTGTTGGGTCTGCCTGAGCCAAAGAATAAATTTCAGCCTGAATCCTGCATTTAGTTCTGTACCTACAAGAACAAAGCCTTTGCTATGAAATTCAACATATCCATGGTTCACAGAATGCATAACCCTCTCTTTGATGCCTAATGAGCAAAACCATTATTCCTTCTTTTACATTCACTTCCATTTTGACTGTCTTTTTAAGATTGTTCATCTCTGACAGCTCAACCCTCATACAGAGCCTCTGTGGACACCCCAATTTGAGCACAGCTATTCTGGCACAGCAGCTTGGTGAAGATGCAGTGTGAATGCATTCAAGAGGGGCTTTATGTCAACTTGGGTGTTGTTTTATTTTCCTCTGTAACATTAATCAAGCCAACAAGTTCCCTCTCCTGCAGCACAGCTCCATCAGCAAGGGAGCACCATTATTTTCACACTTGCAGCTGAAATTGCAATAATTCTGGTGGCATAACTCCATAGGGCAGGTCAAATCTGAATAACAGCTGAGGGAGACTTTAGCTCTGATAATAAATAATACATGCTCTGAAAGCCGTTGTAAGTTATTTGTTTGTCAGATTTAAAGGGACACAGATGTCCCATGACAGGTTTTCACTCTTCCTGATAATCTGTTTTCTGTGCACTGTGCATAACCGTGCCTGGTAGTAACAAAATAGAAACCATTAGAATGAGTTAATACAGCAGCATTGGCACAGTGTGCATTTCTGATTGCAGCCAGCTCCCTCAGAGCTGCCAAAGAGAAATCTCACAGCTGTAAGCAGGTTTACTGTTCACATTATGAGCACCATCTCAGCAGCCTCCCCTGTGTACAAGACAGGCAGCACTTCTCAAAGTTCTTCCCCAAGGGAGTCTCTGCACAGATCCTGCAGGCAGACGAGCTCTGGGGAGACTGGAGACTCCTTCTCCCAGGCAGGAGCTATGCAGAGCTGTTGTCAAGGGGCAAAGCTAATAAACCCTGTGAGGGTATATCAGCCTGGGCTCAACAACGTGCTGAAACATCAGCAGAGATCCCAGTTGACTTGGAGTGTGATGAAAATGGGTTTGCATCTGCCTGTGAAAGACTGAAGGATGTTTAAAACTCTGGAGAACAGGAAAACTGAAACTTCCTCAATACACTTTGAATATTCAGGACATAATGAAAATCAGGAGGTCTGTTATTGTTAGTGGGATAATGCTTTGCATATTTAGAGATTCACTACAATACAAGCAGCTGGAATATATTTTATTACAGAGTGGGCAATATATGCCATTAAAAAATCTTGGGTTTGTAATCTTAAGAGTATGCAAAATTAAAATTCAGTTTCTTATGAGGAAATCCCAAAATACCTGGTGCTTTCACAATGCCATTTATTTGCAAAAATTTCAGCACTGATTAGTCACACATATGTGAAAATACAGCAAGGGAATCACATTGATTTGCCTGAGTTATAAAACAGTCCTGTCAGCCTTTTCATTGGACATTCTGTTTTCTCCAGGTTTTAGAGCAGGAGCTTGACCTTTATTTGTGGGTTAATATATGTGTCAGGGAGCAGTCTTTTGCAACCTCATGAAAATCTGTTCAACTGTCCAGTGAGGACAAAAAGAGATCTCAGATTTCACATACTTGTAAATCCTCATTATAAAATTAATTACAGCCATAAAGAACCTAACATTTCTTAATTGCTTTAGAGCTTCTTAGACTGACCAAGTCACACATCTATGCTATCTGGGGGAGGTTGTATTTCAGAAAGATTTTGTGCCTTCTGTTCCTCTGATTTGGTGTGCAGCCAGGGACTGCAACACAGTGAAGGAAACTCTCCTCTGCACTTGGGAGGGCATTGACCTTATCTACTTTTAGTGATTTAAATCTTAGATTTCTAGGCTACCAAAAAAAAAAACCCAAAATACCCCCACAAAACAAACAAACAAACAAAAACCCCAAAACCCAATACAAAGTTCTGTGTATGAAGACACTGCTGAGAATTTTAACTTTCTGAAAACCCTCTGGAGACAACTACTTTCCTCCAATGACTAGAAAGATAACCTACAAATCATAGTTAGACTAGATGCCTAACTTGTAAATAGTTATGGAAAAGCAAGAAGAAATTCACTTTAGATAACTCTTGCTTACTCTGTAAATTGAATGGGATGGTGATGTAATGAAACATAACACAAGTATAAGAGCCCAACTCACTTCTGCTTTCCTGACTTCTGGGTCCTTGGCACTGATCTCAGTAGTGTTCCCCTACCTGCTGTTGTGTAGGTAATATAGTTCCCACTGCTGAGCACATTTACCTGCTAATGACTACTGTGTGTGATCAGTCACAATGTTTAAGATTATAAATCCATTAAGGCAAATTTGTTCTTCTTAATAGTGTTCTTTTTAATCTTTGTTCAGTTACAACTACAAGGGAATTGGGCAATGCATTGCCTCAGCTCCTGGAGCTCTGCTATGTCAAAAAAATCCCTTTCCCAGCATCTGTTACTGCTGATCCACTACAGTCTTGAAAAACCAAATTCTTAATTCATTACTTACTGTTATTTTGTCTCTCTTGCAAGACATGTAATGTGCTTACTTTATGACAGACTCACTCATAGCAACTTTGTGACTTCAAAAATTTTGCTTACCTTCCACAATGCATTTTGTATTTAACGTAATACAGATTTTAAAAAGCAACTAACTTTATCTGTCAACAACTACAATACAATAGATGTTTTGCCATGCCACTGATTTCCTGAAAGGCTAAAACAAGTAAGGAAAAAAGTCATTTATTCCCATGTAAAAAACCATGATGATCTGGACCTTGGACTGTGTTCAGCCAGTGAACATAGGTATATGTGAAAATATACCTATTGACCATCAAAGGAAAGCCCATACCTATTTATAAAAGCCCTGAGGGCATTAACAAGCCTTACTGGCCCCACTCAGCACCCTCAGGGCCTCCCTCAACCCCACCCATGGCTCAGAAGCCCTATTTCAGACCAGTCCCAGGGTGCCAGTCCCTACTCCAGTGATGCCACAATCTTGCTAGTCTCCACTGGAAAATTTTTGGAGCCAAATAAGATGTTTTTTCAGACCCCCAGTTTAACAGAAAAAATAAATACTTAGGTTTTAAATAATAAAAGAATAAAACTATGCCAAATTGATGGGAAAATGATGGTGCTGATTTGAACCAAACATTCATGTGTTTGTTTCTCAATTTGTTTTCTTTGGGAAGGAAAAAATCCTACTTTTGCATTCATTAATACTGCTGGGAAGGAACTTAATCTTTCCAAAGGGTTATTAATGTTTCTGTGTGTGCAGAATAAATACAACACCACCCTCAATCACAGCCTCCCAGCCTCATTAGTGAGACATGCTGGGGATAGCATCTTGGCAAACTCATTATGAGTTTCTTGTTGCAATCAAATTTGTCCTGACTTCAGTTGCCAGGGACATTATAATAGGGAGAACAAAAGCTTGTAAGAGCTCTTCCCCATTTATTAAATTCTGTTCTGAATGCACCATCTTTGTTTCACAGAAAACTATCCCCAAAGACTGATGGAGTGTAGAAATGTTTATGCTGAAATAAATTTCATTATTCAGCACTGGACATAGATTAGCATTATTTATTTCTTTGAAGTTGCCATGGTGTAACTCTAAGTGACAAACCAGGGATGCAGGAGGGTTTTCTGTGTCCTATGATGTGCAAAAAACCACAATTCTGTGCTTGAAGAACTCAGGGACCTTCTCAGTAGCAAAGCTAACCTCTCAGTGTAAGTAATTTCTGTTACTGGAGACAAAATACTCCTAAAACCTTTGTCACTTCTATGTCTCCTAAGTCTATTGATGCCAATGCACAGAGCTCATTTCCACAAGGTGAGTCACTAAAAATTCACTGCTGCCAGGATGGGTGAGATCACATCTAAAATCAATTAAAGCCAACAACTTTCTGTCTGTGCTTGTGTAAAACTCAAAGACAGTTGAGAAGAAACAGATCATTTTGTAGATATTCACATTCATATTGTGTGGCACAAAGTGAACACAGGGATAAATAATGAAAAGAGATATAGTTAATATCTTCCATTGCAATAACTTCAGAAACCATCTGAAACAAATAAATCTTTTTCTTGAATTATATGAATTTTAATCTGATAGTTTTCAGCATTAATGATTTGCATGACTTGAACTGAAATCATTAGTCAAATGCAGCTACAATATAAATTCATAAAGAGCTCCCGGAAGAAATCAAAGATGTTTTATATAATCTAAACCAGGTAATACAAACATTCTTATGAATTTCAAAAGAGTCAAACCTAGAGGAAAAAATCATTGACTTTGAATTAGTATTCAACAGCCAAATAAATTACTTCCTATTTGCATATTTTAAATCTTTCATTTAATAATCAGTATATGCTAGAAAGCAACACAACAGAATAGTAATACAAACCATTTTAACATGAAAATCGAATATGAGAGCAAGAAATGGAATTTATTTTTACAATTGTGGCTTGCTTAATGGACACACAAAATACAGCATTTCAGACAACACTGCAAATCTGTTTCTTTCCAAGCCAAATATGAATTTGTGCCCCTGCATTGCATTACTGCTGATAAATTTGCCATAATATGATGTAAAAGCAACTATGGAAGTGTTCAGATGCCTGCTTACTTGGCCTGCCTTCAGACTTTGAAAACAAATTCTAAATATGAAAGCTGCTATGCATTTTATTGCTTACTCACTATTTCAAATCAGATTTCAAGGACATATTCTGAGTGTTCTGTCAGCAAAAATTAGGATAAAAATGTGATCTTTTTGATGTAGTGAATTTGGTAGAATCTCCTTAGTTATTAACTAGTAAGTAACTCAATGTATAATGGCACAAGTGTTGTGACAATTTTCATTGGAGAGACAAGAAATGTCACTTATCAAATATGTTTGATAAAATGCTGCTACTAACTATGAAAAGCATGATAACACTTCTCTTTTTGTTAAAAAGTTGGATATTTTACTAGACCTGAGTTGGCAAGGGCCATCTCATCTGAAATGTAACAGTTGACAACACATATACTGCTGGAGGACTGAAAAGCAAAATAAAATGTGTTTGCACAATATTGCCACTGAATGTTTATAAAAACTTCTTTCCCTTGGCACCACAACAGATACAAAAAGTGCTACAGTAAATCAGCAAAATTGCACTAGGGGAATGAGGTGTAACAGCAAAGGGTTAGGAAAATGCAGCTGCTCCTTTTCAATGCTGCCAGTGGAATTGCTCCAGGTCTACAAAGTCCATTTCTTGGCAGGAAGCTGTACAGGAAATATCAGAGCTCCCAAAGAGAAAACAGAAGCAGGAGCTGTTCATAAAGTTTATTGGGTATCTAATTCATTGGGACTCCACACAAGAACAGCTAAAGAGAACATGCTACATGGCTTTATAACAGATCTGTTTTTTCCCCATCCTGCTCTGAACACCCCATTGTACAATGCAGTGGCATTAAAGAGAGTGCTGAGGTTGTCTTCAATCACCCTGGGAGCCCTTTCTTCTGACAAGTAAGCAGTCTTATCAGGGATACCTCACAGAATCATAAAATATCCTGAGCTGGAAGGAACCACAAGTTGTGGAACCCACAAGTACAATCAAGTCCAGCGCCTGGCCCTGGACAGAACAGCCCCAAGAGTCACACCCTGTGTCTGAGAGCATTGTCCAAACACTCCCTGAGCTCTGTCAGGCTGGTGCTGTGACCACTGCCCTGGGGAGCCTGTTCAGTGCTCAGCCACCCTCTGGGGGAACAACCTTTTTCTAATACCCAGCCTTAACCTCCCCTGCCACAATTTCAGGCCATTCCCTCGGGTCCTGTCAGTGTCATCACAGAGCAGAGATCAGTGCCTGCCCCTCTTCCCCTCAGGAGGAAGCTGTGANCCTGTGACCACCCCGGGGAGCCTGTTCAGTGCCCAGCCACCCTCTGGGGGAACAATCTTTTTCTAATACCCAGCCTTAACCTCCCCTGACACAACTTCAGGCCATTCCCTCGGGTCCTGTCAGTGTCATCACAGAGCAGAGATCAGTGCCTGCCCCTCTTCCTCTCAGGAGGAAGCTGTGACTGCAGTGAGGCCTCCCCTCAGGCTGAACAGACCAAGGGACCTCAGTCACTCATTGGACAGCTTCTCCTCGAGACCCTTCACCATACTCATTGCCCTCCTTTGGATGCTTTCTAATATCTTTATATCTTTCTTCTATTATGGTGCCATGATAAGCATTATGAAAAGATGGCCAGTCTGTGTAATTTGGGGCTTCTGAATGCTTATCCATCCCTGGAAAGTAGTTTGAGTTCACATATACACTATATGTATGTAAACTGCCCAATATACTACTTTTCATTTATTCCTGTAAGACCTGATCTATTTTTTTCAGTTGACCAAGATTATTGTTCATTCAAATCATATCTTCAAGCATACTTGCAATTTCTCCACATATTATCTAACAAAGTAATAAGTATTTTTTCCCATTTTATTGCTCCTTAAATGGACCAGGACAACAGACAAATACAACAGAAACTCTTTTGACAGTGAAATTTTGGTCAGTGCTCTCCATACCTCTCTTGCCCTTCCCTTTCACTAAATACTAGAGAAACCATTCCCAAATCTTCTTCTAATCATTAACACGGTTAGCTTTTTTGTTGTTGGCACTCTCTGCATATTGCTGCTCTATAACCTTTTGGTTAGATCCCTCACACACACTAGTTTTTCATACTCATCTGTTGCTCATCTGACAGAGTTTCCTATTTCTGTAGTATTTTTTCTTCTCTTTAAGAGCTCTTGATTTTGTTAAGATGGTTTCTTACCAGTTTTCTAAATCAATTGTGAAGATGCAAACTGTGGAATGCTTATCAGAACAGCTTGTAACACTGACCATTGGATCCAGCTCCAGTGTCATAATGAAAAAAGAGTGACCTTTCTCAGGGCTGCTGGATATTGCAAAGTT